>SJYC01148931.1:0-15565 GCA_006408675.1 Madoqua kirkii | reverse complement strand
TACTGCAGGCTGCTTGTTCAGACCACAAGTTGCTAAGGAGAAGGGGAGGGGTCCTGACCACCATCCCACCCCAAGGCCTTCCTGGGCTCTAAGCTCACTGTTGGGAGCAGGATGGTTTCTGATGCCCCCAGGGCCTGGCCTAGGACCTTCTGGAAGGTGCAAGATACCCAATAAACACTGACTGAATAAAGCAAAGGGGAAAGGAAGGAGGGCAGGGGGGAGGAAGGGACAGAGCAGGAACTCTGTCCTTGACCCAGTCTCCCGGCCCAGCCTTCCCACCCACTGCATTTGCCACCAGCCTCCCACCTGGAGCCACCACGGCAAGGTCAGCTCTTAGCCCAGCAAGGATCCAGCTCTCCCCATCTCCTCCCCAGAGCTGCTGCCGATCCAACCATGACCCATGGCTACTGCCACCCACCCACGCGAGCCGAGCCTGGCCCCCACCTCTCCCAGTCCCCACAGGCTGTAGATTTCTAGGCTGCAACCTCATGCTTCAGCTGCTGCACCCACTCTGTGCTGAGCGGGACAGAGGGTAGACAGAGGGGCTTGCAAGAGGCGGAGAGCACCACACTGCCAATGCCTCTGCACCCTTCCTGAGGCTGCATGCAGCAACCTGGGCCCGCCCCTGGGCGCTGGCAGCCTGACCTCAGCCCTCCTTGCTGCCCCCAGGGCTTTGCCAGCATCCCTGCAAAGACACCCCCGGGATGGCGAGCCCCAGGCCAACCCACCCCAAAACACACCTTCCTCCCTGACAAGAGGGGACATCATCAGCCAGGATTCAAGGTGAAAAGCCCTGGAAGAGCAGCAGTGGAGCGGGAGGAATGAGGGGGAGAGGGTGTGGGAGGAGAAAAGCCCCCCTGCCCAGGAGCCCAGGAGCCCACACCCCCTGGGAGACCCACCCCTAGCCATCAGAACAACCACAGAAGGAGTCATCTAAGGAGTTAAGAACCCGACGCTTCGCAGCCTCAGCTAATGACTGTTAAATGGGCAAACATTTGTAAACAGCATCCCTACACAAGACTTCCCTTTGGTTTTGTTCAATAATTATTGTTTAGAGAAAGTCACAACCCCCACTCCCACCCCCAACACACACACAGCAAATGCTACTTTTGACTGTTGTTCCTAAGGAAATTCAAGCTTCCCTGATAGCTCGGTTGGTAAAGAGTCCGCCTGCAATGCAGGAGAGCTGGGTTCAGTCCCTTGGTTGGGCAGATCCCCTGGAGAAGGGAATGGCTACCCACTCCAGTATTCTGGCCTGGAGAACTCTATGGACTATATGGTCTATGGGGTGGCAAAGAGTCAGACACGACTAAGTGACATTCACTTTTAAGGAAATTCAAGTCATGGAGAAAAGGGAGGTCACCAGAAAAAAGAATCAACTTTTTATTCCCCAAATTGACTTAGAACCACTCAAATCTCAGACACAGCATCCTCAGAGTGGCTACCAAGACTGACTCCCCAGGGACACACAGGTGGAGCTGCCATCCATTGGGGACGGGGGCAGGAGGGTGTGCTCTGTGGACCTGATCTAGCCTCCTTTGCTTTACTTTCTCAAATAGAGGTTCAGCCGGGAGGTTCGTCCACAGGTGAGTTAACTCACTCCAAGAGGGACGAGACAGCAGAGAGTGTGTGGGTACTGACGGACCATGCGGGGACCACGGAAGAGCCATCGGCCACCCCACCCGTCAGAGGTGGGGTGGTGCTTCTCCTGCTTCTGTGCCTCGGGACGCTCTTTCCAGGAAAGTCCATAGAGCAAACGTCATCACCGTTGCCTCCCTCCCACCCAGCGCCCTAAATGATGGGTGTCTGTTGTTCCTGGGGCTCCAGGAAGACCCTCAAGTCTGGGGTGGCCAAGGCAGTACTGACCTGAGGCCCAGGGGCCTCCAGGGCCTGGGAATCTCAGGTCAGGCCCAGAGGCCAAGGCCTACCGCCAGGTGTCTGCATTCAGCGCTGGCTCAAAGAGTAGCCAGGAGCCCGTGCTGACGGGCACAAAAAGTCACCAGCAGCAGCTCGACTGTGTGGCCAGGCGGCCGGGCTTTCTCACCGCCAGACAATGCCCACTGGACATCGCGCGCCTACTAAGAAGCACAGCATTTCATTAAATAAACCAAGGACAGATTTGGTGGCTCTAGCCTCTATAGAGATGCGAGGCTTTTCTCAGTGGAAGGAGTGCTGGCAACTTAAACCCTAATCCATCACTCGGGCCACAAAGTAGCCATAAACCCTAAAGCAATGAGAAGGGGTTTTTAGGGGCGTGACAGCCAAGATCCCTGAGTGTTAATCTTCTTCACTCTACTTTGTCTCCTCCTTTGTTTTCCTTTCTTTCTTTTTTTTTTTTACCCCACTTTTCATTTATGTTATGTTCATATATTTTTATTCCCTTATAAGCCATCCCAAACCCTTTCTTGAACAGGGAAGGATATAGTAAAAAATATCTGAAATGAAAATGGGATAACACAGGATGAGGTGAGATGAGAGATGTCCCTGGCCCGAGCAGGGGCATCAGGGCCCGCACGTGACCCACCTGCCCGAGTCCTGCAGGGTGTGTTCCCGGCAGGGCCCGGAGAGAAAGGGCTCCAGCAGAAGCAGCCGTGTTATGGACTTTCAGGGGTTTCCAGCTTCTGCGACCGCTGGCTCCAAGAAAAGAGTTTCTACTGTTGAAGGACCAGCAGTGCCAGAATTTCCTGGGCTTCCAAAAACACACCAACAAAACTGAAATCTGGGTTTCTGGCCCCACTGAGCCCAGCTATCTGGGTGGATGGGATGGAGGACCGGTGCTCTGACCAGGTAAGTCCTGGCTCAGGGCACAGGCGCCACTGCCCAGGAAACATCAAGCCCCCCGAACAGACTCCACAGGGTGTGTCCAGGGCCCTCCCATCCTCCACCTGTGGCTCCCTGGCACCCATGTCCAGGCTCCCGCAGCATCCATGCTGGGCCCTCCTTCCCTCTCTGACACCCACTCTCCCTCAAAGCCACAGCCAGGCTGTGCCTCCCTGCTGCCCTGGACCTGCAGTCCCCTCCCTGATGGTCCCACCCCAGCTCCAGTGGGGGCCTGGACGGCTCCTGGGTGGGTCTCCCCCAAGCCTGCCAGAGCCTCCCACTGCTCCACGTTGGCCTTCACTGAGCCTCAGCTGGGGCACGCAGCAAGGAAATATTGACACAGCAAACACAGGGATCGTTACTTCCCTCCAGGGACACACTCGCCTCGAACACACACTTTGTGACAAAGCACACGCAGCCAGACCCCACACTCTGTGACAGTCTGAACATCGTGCACCTTTCCACCTCTCCGAGCCTGGCCCCTCCACCAGCTTCCCTTCCTTTCACCCTCATCAAACAGACTTAAGTTTTAGCCTCAGCTTCAAATGCAACTTCCTCTAGCGGGAGGATTTTTCCTCCTCTATGAGTTTTCTCTTACTCATTCAACAAACATTTCCTTCGTATGCACCCTAGCTCAGGCACTTCATGGGCTGAGAACAGGCAAAGAGCTCTGTCTAGACGCTCGAGGGGCAAATAAATGCCACGGTGATTCAAGGTGTCAGCCCCTCCCAGTGCCTCAGCCAGAGCCCTGTTCCGGTCCTCCTGTTCCACTCCTACATCTTTGCAATGTATCAAGGGCGCACACACACACATGCGTACATGTGCCCTCCAAAAGTGAGCGAGGGCTGAGTCTCACTCATCAGCTTGGAAACTTACAAATAAAAGTTCATCCGGAAAGTTTAACTGAAAGAAACCAGGCCCGGGTCAGGGGACTATAAGTAAGACTAAAAGTGAAATAAATAAGCAGAGTGACAGTACACAGCCTTGACGGACTCCTTTTCCTATTTGGAACCAGTGTGTTGTCCCATGTCCAGTTCTAACTGTTGCTTTCTGACCTGCATACAGATTTCTCAAAAGGCAGGTTAGATGATCTGGGATTCCCATCTCTTTCAGAATTTTCCACAGTTTATTGTGATCCACACAAGTCAAAGGCTTTGGCATAGTCAATAAAGCAGAAATAGATGTTTTTCTGGAACTCTCTGCTTTTTCCATGATCCAGTGGATGTTGGCAATTTGATCTCTGGTTCCTCTGCCTTTTCTAAAACCAGCTTGAACATCTGGAAGTTCACGGTTCACATATTGCTGAAGCCTGGCTTGGGGAATTTTGAGCATTACTTTACTAGTATGTGAGATGAGTGCAATTGTGTGGTAGTTTGAGCATTCTTTGGCATTGCCTTTCTTTGGGATTGGAATGAAAACGGACCTTTTCCAGCCTTGTGGCCACTGCTAAGTTTTCCAAATTTGCTGGCATATTGAGTGCAACACTTTCACAGCATTATCTTTTAGGTTTTGAAGCAGCTCCACTGGAATTCCATCACCTCCACTAGCTTTGTTCATAGTGATGCTGCCTAAGGCCCACCTGACTTTCCATTCCAGGATGTCTGGCTCTAGGGGAGTGTGAATGATCACACCTTCATGATTATCTTGGTCGTGAAGATATCTTTTTTGTACAGTTCTTCTGTATATTCTTGCTACCTCTTCTTAATAACTTTCACAGCATTATCTTTTAGGTTTTGAAGCAGCTCCACTGGAATTCCATCACCTCCACTAGCTTTGTTCATAGTGATGCTGCCTAAGGCCCACCTGACTTTCCATTCCAGGATGTCTGGCTCTAGGGGAGTGTGAATGATCACACCTTCATGATTATCTTGGTCGTGAAGATATCTTTTTTGTACAGTTCTTCTGTATATTCTTGCTACCTCTTCTTAATATCTTCTGCTTTTGTTAGGTCCATACTATTGTTGTCCTTTATTGAGCTCATCTTTGCATGAAAAGTTCCCTTGATATCTCTAATTTTCTTGAAGAGATCTCCAGTCTTTGAAGCACAAGCTGGAATCAAGATTGCCAGGAGAAATAGCAATAACCTCAGATATGCAAATGACACCACCCTTATGGCAGAAAGTGAAGAAGAACTAAAGAGCCTCTTGATGAAAGTGAAAGAGGAGAGTGAAAAAGTTGGCTTAAGGCTAAACATTCAGAAAACTAAGATCATGGCATCCGGTCCCATCAATTCATGGCAAATAGATGGGGAAAGCAGTGGAAACAGTGGTTGACTTTATTTTGGGGGGCTCCAAAATCACTGCAGATGGTGATTGCAGCCATGAAATTAAGACACTTGCTCCTTGAAAGGAAAGTTATGATCAGTCTAGACAGCATATTAAAAAGTAGAGACATTACTTTGTCAACAAAGGTCCATCTAGTCAAGGCTATGGTTTTTCCAGTAGTCATGTATGGATGGGAGAGTTGGACTATAAGGAAAGCTGAGTGCTGAAGAATTGATGCTTTTGAACTGTGGTGTTGGAGAAGACACTTGAGAGTCCCTTGGACAGCAAGGAGATCCAGCCAGTCCATCCTAAAGGAGATCAGTCCTTGGTGTTCATTGGAGGGACTGAAGTTGAAGCTGAAACTCCAATACTTTGGCCACCTGATGCAGAGAGCTGATTCATCTGAAAAGACCCTGATGCTGGGAAAGATTGAGGGCAGGAGGAGAAGGGGACAACAGAGGATGAGATGGTTGGATGGCATCACCGACACAATGGATATGGGTTTGGGTGGACTCTGGGAGTTGGTGATGGACAGGGAGGCCTGGTGTGCTGAGATTCATGGTGTCACAAAGAGTTGGACACAACTGAGCGACTGAACTGAACTGAACTGAAAAGTGAAAACTAGCAATCTACTAAAACCACAATGAGATACCACTCTCCAGCTATGGGAACGTACAAAATCCAAACAGAGCCACCGGGATTCTCATACACTGCTGGCGGGAACACTTTGGAAGACAGATTGGCTTGCTCCTACCATCTATGATCCAGCAATCATGCTCCTTGGTATTGACCCAAAGGAACTGAAGGTTTGCACCCACACAAAGTCCTACCCGTGGATATCTAGAGTAGCTCTACTCATAACTGCCAAATCCATCTTGAAGGACAACCTAGACATCCTTCAGCAGGTGAATGGATAGCTCAACTGCGGGATATCCACACAATGGAATATTATTCTGCACTTTAAAAAAAAATGAGCTATCATATCAAGCCATGAAAATATATGGAAGGGCCTTAACTACACAGTCTAAGTGAAAGAAACCAATCTGAAAAGGCTACTTATTGCACGATTCCAACCATGTGACATTCTGAAAAGGGAAAACTATAAATACAGTGAAAAGATCAGTGGTTGCCAGAGGCTAAGAAGGAGAGAGGGGAGGGGCAAGACGAATGGGTAAAACACAGAGGACTTTGAAGGCAGTGACGATAATCTGTATGGCATTAAATGATGGACATCCCATTAGACCTTTGTCCAAACCCAGAGACGTACAACTCCAGGAATGACCCCTAACTAAACTTTGGGTGATGATGCGTCAATGTAGGCTCATCAGTTGTAAGAAATGCCCCACTCTGGTGGGGGATGCTGATAATGGGGGAGACTACACGTGTGTGCGGGGCAGAGGGAAATCTCTGTCTTGCTCTTGGTTTTGCTGTGAACCTAAAACAGCTCTTGGGCTTCCCTGATGGCTCAGATGGCTAAAAATCCATCTGCAAGTGGGAGACCTGGGATCAATCCCTGGGTTGGGAAGATCCGCTGGAGAAGGGAATGGCTACCCATTCCAGTATTCTGGCCTGGAGACTCCATGGACAGAGGAGCCTAGAAGGTTATAGTCCGTGGAGTCGTAAAGAGTCGGACACAACTGAGCAAACTTCACTCCACTTAAAACTGCGCTTAAGAAATTATCTTAAGAGAGACTCACCTAGTGGCCCAGTGGTTAAGATTCTGCACTTTCACTGCCAGGGATGTGGGTTTGATCTCTGGTTGGGGAATGAAGACCCTATTGGCCATGCAATGAGCAACCCCCCAAAAAATTTCTTTTAATTATTTTTAAAAACCTACCTTAATACTTTTTTTAAAAAGAATATTCATAATAAGAGCAGCCACTCCTTGCTACTAATCTTACTAGTGACAAAATCAAGGTCACCGGCTGTGATGGTCAGAGCTGGGAGCACCTGGTGCCCCTCCACACACTCCTACCCCCACCTCTTCGACCACCACCCGCCGCTGCACCAGCAGTTGCAACAGCAGGGCTGGAACTGCCCTCGCCCGCATCCCGGCCTGGCTGAGCTCCCCGTATGTAGCACAGAGCCCAGGGGCCCACCAGGCCAGCCGCCTGAGACCATGGGACCATCAGGAGACAGGAGCCCCTCTGGGAGTGGCAGGCACAGCTCAGGGAGCATTGGCTGGCAGCCTGTGAGGCCAGCCACGTCCTGAGCTGAATGAGGAACGAGCCAGCACAGGCCTGGAGCCCAAGTGCCTGGGAGCAGATGCCCGCTTCTGCTTCATACCAGCTCTGTGACTTTGGGCATGTTACTTTGCTTCTCTGTGCCTCAGTTTCCCCATCAGTGATATGGGGAGAATGATGACCATGGTCTCCATGTTACAAAATGTCTATGCCATATATGTGAGGTGATACTACAAAGCCCTCTCAGAGCCACTGTCCAGCAGGGTACCCAACCCTTTCTGTCTCTTGGTTTATTCAGTCCTCACCCCCACCTCCAAGGAGGTCTTATCGTTCCTGCGCTCAGACCTCTTGCCCAAAACCACCAGACCAAGGCTCCCTGCCTCTGAAGCTCTGCCTCTGGCATCAAGAAGTCCATGGGGAGGGTGTGCCCCAAACTCCAGGGGCCAGCAGGGCCCACCTGCCTGGCACATCCGTCGCTCAGGTGGACCTGGCCTGGGTACGTCAAGTCCCAGGTGCGATGTGGGGAGGGGAAGCCGCACAGAAAAGCCCCAGGTAATGTAAATGGAAACTCTAACCACCCACCCTGCACCTGGCGTTTTTGCATTTCCCAAACTGCTGAAGAGATGGTATGAAAGCTTCAAGCCACGTCCATAGGCATCAAGGGAGTAGGCCTAGAGCCCAGGCCACTTCTCATCCCAGCCTGGAAACTCCGTGATGGAATTTATTTAAAGGCCACCCCTGAAGGGGACCTCGAAAATGCCTGGTCTGAGCCAGACCCCTCCCCAGGGGCCTCAGAGCCACAGCCCAAGTGCTGGTGGAGACACTCTCTGGTCCAAAGAGGACAATCTTTATCCCCCACGGACTCCTGGAGAGTCAAGGGAAGCCAAGGGCCATTTTCCCAAGTTGCAGGCAAGTTCCCCACCACACCCCCAGATCACATTGCTGGGAACACCAAGAATTTGGTTTCCAGTGATGCCAAATATGCGGGTTGCATACCCCAAAGACACGAGCAGCACAAGGAAAGCGTGCCCACGGCACTTACATAACCCACGCAAGGTCACACGGAACTGGAAGAGCCAGGACTCAGTGCTAGGTCTGTGTGCAAGGCTCCTTCACTCTCCCAGGGCCAATCCAAGCAGGAACCACAGCCCCCACGGCTTAGGGAAACCAGCACCAGCCTCGGTGATCTGGGGGAACCCCAGACACCAGAAGGCAGTGTCCCTGGCTGTGGACCGCGGTGAATTGCAGAACAGCCCTGTGCAAATGATCAGAGCCCAGTTCCTGGCTCAGCAGGGCTGGGCCCAGCTGCATCAGACAGACAGACAGGCACGTGCTGAGTGATCAGGGTGTGGAGAAGCTCCAGAGACCTCTGCAGCTGTGTGGTAGGAGGGGGCACACCCCCAGCCAGCTGGCACCCGCCTGTCAGCACCGATGCCCACCCATAGACAGGGAAGTACCGGCTAGCCTGCAGCCAGGGCCTGGCCCCAGACACAGCTGCCAGGAGAAGGTGGCCAGGAGGCCTTCCAGGCCCCACAGAAGCATTGACGAACTGAGAAGCAGGCAGAGTGCACCCTCCAGAGACCCTAACCACGGCCCAGCTGGTCTGCACCACACGCGCCCTGTGTGCATCCCTCAGGGGAGCATGCCCAGGAGGGGCTCAGGGTAGCGCCCACTCCGCATTCTGGTAGGCTAGCTGCAGGGCTAGTCCAATGGATCTGAGCCCCTTGCCAGCACCCCCACGTCCTGAGGACAAGTACAGCAATACGTGTCTGACTCGTTTACACACCTCTTCCCCAAACACATCCCTCCCCATCAGATGTTCAGATGCAGGAAGCCGCTCAGATCTGAGCTACAAAGCCTGCTGTCTACCAAAACTCTTCCTGAGAGGGGCATCTATGACTGACCATGACATCGACAGCTATTCCTCAGGAACCGAAAGTTATAGGGCAAAAAGGCAAATCAAGGCCAGATGCTGACTGAGGGCTCCATGGCGGGAAGTAAGCTCCAAACCCGCACAGAGCCAAGCGCGGGCTCACGGGCCACCTGGCCACCTTCTCCTGTCCACCACCCTGAACCGGCCCCCACAGGAGCGCCGTCCTCTGGCCCAGCACGCTGTCCCTGCACGCAGAGCCCCTGGTCACCTTGTGGATACAGAGGGCACAGCGCCCAAGTGAGGTGACGCCAGCTGGGAAGCAGCCCTGGCCTTTCGCTGTGACATTGCCACCAGCACCATCAGGCCAGCGCCGGGGAGCTGCACCCACAGTGGAATGGGCCAGGCAACGCAAAAGCAAGAACAAAACCCAAAACCGGATGGGTTATTTTTTATCACCCTGAGACTTGTAGCAAAGATCCGGGCAGCTCCAGAAACATCCAGGCACGAGGCAGGTTTCTCTCACCCTCTGCCCATCCCCTCATCCTCCCTTGCCCCCTCCCTCAGGAACCCCAGAAAGTGGATCAGGTCAGAGCAAAGCATTCTCCGTTCTGCCATCTCCACGGGGAAAACTAATTAGTCGCCAAATATTCAGAGTGGGTAATTGCTACCTGAATTAATAAGGGCAAACAGCCGGCAAGAAAACAGTGGTTTCCTATTCCAGAGTTCCAGGCTCTGCTAGGGGAAGGACTGTCTCAGGGGAGACTGGGCACCTGCTGTCCACCCTGCTCCTGGACGGTTCACACACTCCTGGGGCCCAGTCTCCATTTGTGTCCGCTTAAACATGCACACAGACCCCGTACGTGCATCACACACGTGCACGCTCATGACACGCCTACATACATATACACATGCATGTGCCTGAGATGCACACAGACACACACATACACAGGCACACTCGGGCACACATCTGTGTAGGCACACATCACACACATCCAAAGGTTTGAGGAGGATGGATTGCACAGGACCCTGGGGCCCCGGATTATCTCAGCTCTGTCCAGGGCTCACACAGAGACCACATTGCGGGGGCTGCAGGCAGGATGAAGAAGGGGAGGAAGATGAAAGTTGAGACGATCCCGTAGAGAACACAGGCTCCAGGGAGGCTGGAAGGGCAGCCCCCAGGCACAGACTCCAGGGTCACACCGCAGCGGCCCTGGGGAGTCTGCTGAGCTCTGTCTCTGCCTTGCTGTGTAACTTCATGTGGGTCACTTCCCCTCTCTGGGCGTGAGATTCTGCCTGTGCAGAAACTGAGGGAGCAGCTCGGAGCCGCTGCCCTCCAGGAAGGCTTCAGTTGCCGTCTGGGGTCCTCAGTTGTGCCTGCCCTTCAGTCCCTCCCTCTCCCCCTGATCAAGGACTGAGCGCAGGACTTCCCCTGAGCTCAGCAGGCAAGTCATTTCCTCTGGGGTGGCCACAGCTCTCAAGATCACGGGCAGCTGAGGCCAGAGCCACCCAGCCCCCCACACTGCCGTCAGAGCCACACGGGACCCTGGGCTGTGTCTGGAAGGGCTGCCCAGGCCACCTGCCCGTTCATGAGAAGCCGCTGTGAAAGTTTAGCACGTCTACACGACGCAGGCTGTCCTTCCTTCGCTTCCTCATTGAAAGGCGTGTTGCTAACAGCCCCTGCCGCTTGTACATGGAGAACTGTCTTTCTAACAGCCAAACCCTATCTCAGCTGAATGGCTGTATCACAAAAGACCTAGCTGAACCCCCGCTGAGGTTATCTCACTTCAGGTATTTCCAATCTTGGTTTTTACAAACATTGCTTATATGCACTCCTGGCAAATAAATAAGAAGTCCTGTGTGTGTAGATACCTACATGTATCTTTGAAGATTCCTATGTGCTAGGAACCAAGTCTGGAAGGCCACCCGCCAAGTTCACTGTGTGGACTTCCAAGGGACAGGATTAGGGAAGAAAACTCAGTCTTTTAAGCAAGGGTCACTTTTTTTAAGTTTTAAGAAAGAATGTGTAAAGGGGGAAAATTAAATGCAGGCATTCTTGAGCCTCTGCAGTGGGCACAGAGCTGGCAGGAGAAAAGCCTCGGGGACACAGAGGGACGGGAGGAAGGCGGCTCATACAGGAGGGAGAGGCCAGGAGCCACTGCCTTGCTCGGCGAGGCCAACTCTACCCAGAGAGGAGAGGACCAGGTTCAAATCTCGGTTCGCAGCACTGACCAGGTGCAGGACTTCCGTCTCCGGGGTGCGGGAAATACAGGCATTCTCGGGCCAGGCTGCCCTGAGATCAAGTGAGATAAACCCAGACAGCAGGGGGTCGCCATCAGGGTCCTGTCCTGTGACCACGGCTTCCTTCCTCCTGTGAGCTTCAGAGAAACACCAAACTGAAGGCTGCTCCCCAGCCCCCCACAGGGCCAACCCAGCAAGGAGGTGGGTGGCAGGTCATACACCCCGACTCCTGCCTCCCAGAGAGGGAACGCCTGACAGCCATTAGCACAAATGAGAAGCTGACTTGAGCATATCTAGAAACCCCAAGATGATTAATTATTGTGACAAACCACCCCTCTATAATCACTAATACAGCAATAGACCTACTGGCTGATGGTTTTTGTTTTGGGTTTTTTCTTTAACCTTTCTTGAATCTGTCACAGTACTGCTTCTGTTTTATGGATTTGGGGGTTTTGGGCCTCGAAGCATGTGAGATCCTAGCTTACAAACCAGAGATCACCCCTCTACCTCCTGCACTGGAAGACAAAGTCCCAACCCCAAAGGACCACCAGGGAAGTCCCTGGCCAGTGTTTTTTAAGATACTTTTTTCAGGAAAACTCAGTGAGTCCAAGAACCTAGAAAGAGCAGCCCCAGAGTTGAGTAGGAAGGTTTTAGACAATCTCAATGGTTCCCAGGTGGTGCTAGTGGTAAAAGAACCCACAGGTTGGACCCCTGGGTCAGGAAGATCCCTGGAGAATGGAATGGCAACCCACTCCAGTATTCTTTCCTGAAAACCTCCATGGACAGAGGAGCCTGGCAGACTGCAGTCCATGGGGTCACGAAGCGTCGGACACGACTGAGCACACACACACACAAAGCGGTGCAGACAAAATTAAATGACTGACCCCTTCACACTGATAGGCCGTCCCCCTCCCCAGACCAGGGGTCAGGGCACTTGCAAATTCTCACTCAAAGGGAGATGCAGCCAGGAGGGAGCGCCCAGAGAAGCAGGCCTCACCTATCTGTGCCCCCGTGGTCGCCAGATGCCCACCCTCCAGGGATCCACAGCACCCAGCCAGGCCACCAGGAGCAAGGCTGGCTCACTCACGTTTGTGTGCCCTTGGGAATGAGCGATGTAAGCCAAAAGGCCCAGGTCCCTCACCTGGAAGGAAGCATCGCCCTCCTCAGGAGGCCCTGAGGAGAGCTGAGAGCTGGAAGGGGGCCAACTCCAAATCTGCAGGGCTCTCAGATGGTGGGTGTACATCTGTGAAATATCCTGCAAACGATGACAGCCTGGACTTGTGTGGCTCCGGGCCTTCCAGGAGCCAGTCCTGGGTCCCCCACCCACCAGAACCCCCAGGGCTGGGAAGGAAACTGTCCAGAGTCACTCAGCCGTGAAGGAGCTGCAAGGACATTCCTGCACCTTGACCAGCTCCCCTCCCCTCCTCCCTCACCTGCCCTCCATCCCCACCCCCGCCCCTCAAGTGTGCATCTCTTCTAGCCACCCAGGGAAACAGCCCCTGGCTGTCTCCCAGGAGGCACTTTGAACATCTCAAGTGCCCTCTCCAAAAAACATCAAAGACATGGCACTTCCCGCTGATTCTTAGACCCAGTGACCTGTGCGGGGCTGGCCACACAGTGCCTGTCAGACACGACCTGGGAGCCCGGCTTTGATCAGTGTGTCGCTAGCCTCCCCCCACCCCCAGATGCCCTGTGCCCCAAATTTATTCCAGGGTCAGGTGGAGGGACTGGATTATGCCTGTAATTTGCAACTGTATCCCCCTTAATAAAGAGCCACACCTCTAAAAGCCCCTCCCCCATTTTATTACAGGTTAATGGCTTGACTATCTTTAATTTTAGAAATGACTGCAAACCGTTGAGTATCAGGCTGGCTCCAGGTCTCTCTCCTAGTTCACGATCTCTCCATGCACAGGGACAGCAATATTTTTAGGCCTTGTTCAAGTTAACCACCCTGGCTGCAAATGAAATATTAATTAAAGGTTATGCTTGCAGCCTTTGGAAAATGATTACTCAAGATAGCAATTATATTTCCCTGCCTGTGTAATAAAGCTGCACCTCTCTGTGCAACGTGGATTAATAATTCTGAGCCCTGTTGTTACAGAGGCAGCATCAAAGCAGAAGAGAGGGCATGCCCAAGAGGAGAAAACTCCACCACACTTTTAGACCCACAGAGAAAGTGGGTGACTTCAAAAGGGCAGGACTCTCTCTTTAGGGTTGGGGTCGTTTCTCAAGGTCATTAACAACTCTCGCTGACGGAAAGAGTGGCCCAGTTACAAAGCATACAGAGATGCACATGAGAACAGGATATAGTGACAGCTCTCCACCCGGCTTGCTCAGCCTGCCCGACAGCCTGGCATGTACCTGGAGCCCGTCGGGCAACTTCCCATGATCCTTCCAAGGGACTCAAACACTCAGGACAGTCAGTGACTCAAGAGCCAACAGATCAGTAACTCCTCAGGCAATGTCCACGGGAGAAGAGAAAAGACAAGTCTATATACTTTGGCCACGAGTATATTCGATGAAATGGTTGGATGGCATCACTGACTCAATGGACATGAGTTTGAGCAAACCCCGGGATACAGTGAAAGACACGGAAGCCTGGCATGCTGCAGTCCGTGGGGTCGAAAAGAGTCAGCTGCGACTGAACAACTAAACAACGACAATGCAGGAATGCGGGAGACTCAGGTTCGATCCCTGGGTCAGGAAGATCCCTGGAGTAGGAAATGGCAACCCACCCCAGCAGTCTTACCTGGGAAACTCCATGGACAGAGGAGTCTGGTGGGCTACAGTCCATGGGGTGGCAAAGAGTCAGACATGACTGAGTAACTGAACACATATAAATCAACTATACTCCAAAATAAAATAAAATAATTACATTTGAAAGAAAGAAAAACATCCATTTATGGCATGTAGCTTCCAGGAACCAGGCAAACTCAGTGAGAGAAATCCCCACCTTCATCTGAAAGATAAAGCACTGAAACTCAGAAGGACCTCTCAGCACAACAAACAGCAGAACTGGGCTGCAAACCTATGAACCCACGATTCCATGAGGGCAGCCTGGGTCTCCACAGTCGACTCTGCGTGGTGTCCAGCACATAGTATGTGCTCAAGAAATTTTACTTATTTATTTAATGAATAAATGATTGAACTCCTGAATCAACTGTCCACACTCAGTGGGCAAAGTCTAGCAACTTCGCAACAAAATAGACTTTATAAAAAGACAGTTGTGACTTTAAATCAGTCTCAGGATCCAGGGAACTGAGAAGGTCAGGGTACAAATGTCTTGATATCCTGATAAGAAATCATCCCACCCCACCACCTCTAGCATGGCCCATGTCTTCCCCTAGAGGCATCATCAAATATTTTTCATAAGATGGAATATCACAGTGCTGGAAATTAGTGGTGTGTGGTATGAAACAATTACAGTTTTCTTTGTCCTGTGACAATGTGAAAATCAGGAATTCTTCTTGAAACACTGTTGGAGAAACCTTCAGTGATGGTGGCAGACCACACTCTGATCCTGACGGGCAGTTCCCAGCACCCTATGCCCTTGAGTTTCCTCTGGGGCAAATGAGAACAACCTTAAGCCTCGTTTCAAGGACAAGGCTTGCAGATTGCAACACAGATATTGGTAGCTGTGACGCTAGTGTCTCCTGATCCAGAGGCCTGGAGCCAGGGGCCCAAACAGCCAAGGAGAATTTCCTGACCCTCGCAGAGCTGCCCCTGGGGCACTGAGGTGAGGGCGAGGCCTTGGCCCTTGGGCAGGGAAGAGGAGAGGTTCCCCAGAGCTGTGCCCCAGGCAGACTCAGGAGGGTGGGCAGTGGGGAGAGACCCCAGATCCCAGGATTCTTCTGGGAACTGCAGTGTCTTTGTGTACTGAAGAGTTGGGACGGCCCTTCTGGATCCGAAAGCCCCAGGCGGCAGGAGAGGCCCCGGGAAGACTGGGGAAGCACTCAAGGGACTCACTGGCTCTCCAAGCAGAAGGAAGGTGCTGGGGTTCCTTAAAGCAGGCAGGCACAGAGCCCAGAAGCACAGGCAGCTGCCAGTGGCCAGGCTGGTGAGACACGGCCTGCGGGAGGGACACACACTTCCTGGGTGCGCTGGACGCGTGCATGCATACTCAGTCACTCCAGTCGTGTCCGACTCTGTGCAACCCTTTGGACTGCTGTATTCCACCAGGCTCCTCA
>SJYC01148929.1:0-29287 GCA_006408675.1 Madoqua kirkii | reverse complement strand
TGTGTAGGGCTCTGCAGGGCTGTGTAGGGCTGTGTAGGGCTCTGTAGGGCTCTGCAGGTCTGTGTAGGGCTCTGCAGGGCTGTGTGGGGCTGTGTAGGGCTGTGTGGGGCTGTGCACGGCTGTACAGGGCTCTGTAGGGCTCTGCAGGGCTGTGTGGGGCTATGTAGGGCTGTGTGGGGCTGTGTAGGGCTGTGCAGGGCTGTGCAGGGTTCTATAAGGCTGTGCAGGTCTGTGTAGGGCTGTGCAGGGCTGTGTAGTGCTCTGCAGGGCTGTGCAGGGCTGTGTCGGGCTGTGTTGGGCTGTGCAGGGCTCTGCAGGGCTCTATAGGGCTGTGTAGGGCTATGCGGGGCTGTGCGGAGCTGTGCGGGGCTATGCGGGGCTGTGTGGGGCTCTATAGGGCTGTGTAAGGCTGTGCTGGGCTGTGCAGGGCTGTGTAAAGGGCTGTGTAGGGCTGTGTAAAGGGCTGTATAGGGCTGTGTGGGGCTGTGTAGGGCTGTGTGAGGCTGTGCAGGGTTCTGTAGGGCTGTGCAGGGCTATGTAGGGCTGTGCAGAGCTGTGTAGGGCAGTTGGGCTGTGCAGGGCTCTGCAGGGCTCTATAGGGCTGTGTAGGGCTATGCGGGGCTGTGCGGAGCTGTGCGGGGCTATGCGGGGCTGTGTGGGGCTCTATAGGGCTGTGTAAGGCTGTGCTGGGCTGTGCAGGGCTGTGTAAAGGGCTGTGTAGGGCTGTGTAAAGGGCTGTATAGGGCTGTGTGGGGCTGTGTAGGGCTGTGTGAGGCTGTGCAGGGTTCTGTAGGGCTGTGCAGGGCTATGTAGGGCTGTGCAGAGCTGTGTGGGGCTGTGTAGAGCTCTGCAGGGTTGTGCAGAGCTGCACAACCAGGGGGAACAGTGGTAACCTTGGGCTCAGGGACACCCAGCTTCAAACATGCTGTTGCGGTGATCTGGGAAAGTCACTCAACTTCCCGGAGTCTTGGTTTCCTCAGTGTAAAATAGGGTGGATGGCATCACTGATTCAATGTATGTGAGTCTGAGCAAATTCTGGGAGACGATGATGAAGGATAGGGAAGCCTGGTGTGCTGCAGTCATGGGGTCTCAAAGAGTCAGAGACGACTGACCGACAGAAAAAAACAGGGACAATAATATCTTGCAGACTTGACATAAAGACTGAAGGAACGTGTGACACGTAGTGGGTTCTCATAACCAGGAGCTGTCACTGGACACCCAGTTCGCTGGGGAATAAGAGCCCAAGTTCTGGACCCAAATAACCTATTCAAACCCTGGCTCCACCACAGGTTTGCTGTGTAATCTTGGACAACTTTCCTCACCTTTCCGTGCCTTGAAACACCATCACCTTCTTGAGAAAGGAGAAGCACAGCTAGGTTTGGGGATCTGTGAAGTCTGGGTTTTCTGGGGCCTTTTTCATTTTGTTTTAGGATCCCTTTTTATGATTATTCAAACCACTTCAAAATGTCTGAACTTTCCACTTCTAAGTTGGCTGTGAGTCACCTGACACGGCATTACTAGGGGAGAATTAAAAATCTGGGATTTCAGAAGTCATCCTGCTCAGATACAGGAGGAAAGGTTGCCCTGGGGAGGGTGCCCAGTGAGTGATTGGATTCCTGGCTGCTGGGTGTGGACCTCAGCCCCAAAGCCACGCCCATATGACTCTTGACACCTCTAGAGTCTTCTCCTCCCGTGCCTGAGGCTATGTCCCTTCTTCAACACAGCTCTGCGCTCCCGAAGCAGGAGAGCCTGGACTCCAGCTACTGGGAGGAGCTGGAGAAGATACTGGGCTCCACGCAAGGGGCTGACAGCTCGCCTCTCCTCCAGAGGCTGAGAGGAGGGGTGAGAGGGGACTGTCTCCCATGTGGATGGCCAGCTCTGCTTTGCCTGCCTGAAGCTGGGCTTCCAGTTGACCCCTCAGGACCTGGACAAGTCACAAAGGTCACCAGACCAGGTCCAAGAAGCAGGAATCAGCCAGCAGCCAGAACATCTAGTGATGGGACAGAGATGGAGTGGAGGGCGGGGGGGCGGCTTCTGGTAGATTCGTTTGCCAGAACAACTGCTGGACATGAGTGTGGCAGGGACCCAAGGAGGAGAGGAGCTGAGGCAACTGGAGGCCAATGGGACCAAACCTGAGCTCAGCATGGTGGGGGTGGGGGACGAGCATGCCCAGTCACATCCAGACTGGGCGTGGCACCCAGGGCCTGGGCGCAGGGTCTGGGCGCAGGGCCCAGGCAGGGGCCAACCCCACTGGGCAGCAAGGGTGGTCTGGGGCAGGACTCACCTCAGGAGCCAGAGTGGATCATTTCAAACCAAGGCAAGGCACAGCCAGCTCAGGACAGCGTGCCCACGAAGCTTAAATCAAGCCCACGTTTGGGATGAGTTTGCAATTAAACTCGAGATGACACACGTTTGCCTTACAGTGAGAAAAATGAGGTTTGGAAGCAAACTTTGAGTTTCAAGTGTGATTCTAGATGACTGATTTGAGTTGAAAGGCCCCATCCGCCCGCCTGCCTGCCTGGCCCGTGTCACCCACAGCACCGCAGCCACCCCAGCCATCCAGCCCAACCCAGGTGGAGGGCCTGGGTGACCCTCAGAGGCTGTTGGCTTTCCTCTGAGGTGAACCCGGGAGTCCGGGGCCCAGAGGACCACAGTTGCTGAGAGAGCGCTGAGGGGAGGAAGTGAGCGCTCCAACTTCTGCTTCTCCCTGCCCCCACAGCAGGGCTTCCTTGAGGAGTGGACCTTTCACCCCTGTGGGGGCTGGGGAACCTCACTTTCCTCTCTAAAACTCCACATGTTATGAAGAGACATTCAACATCACTAATCATTACAGAAATGCCAAGCAAAGCTACGACGAGGTACCTCTTCACGCCAGCCAGAATGACCTTCATTAAGTCATAACAAATGCGGAAAAGGGTGCAGCGAAGAGGGGAGCCCTTCCACACTGTTGGTGAGAGTGCAGACGGCTGCAGCCCCTGCAAAGAGCAGTATGGAGGGTCTTCAAAAAGCTGGAGCTGTCTTGGGATCCAGCAGTCCCACTCCTGGGCATATAGCCAGACAAAACTATAATTCAAAAAGATACGTGTACCCCCATGTTCACAGCAGCACTATTCACAATAACCATGACATGGAAACTGCCTTAATGTCCATCAGCTGATGAAAAGAGAAGACGTGGTGCGTATATACAGTGGAGTACTACTCAGCAGTAACAAAGAATGAGGTAATGCCATTTGCAGCAACATGGATGGGCCTAGAGATCATCATATTAAGTGAAGTAAATCAGAAAGAGACAAATATTTTATGATACCACTTATAATATGAGCTGCTACATATTATAATATAAACTACTAGTATTATCAGTTCAGTTCAGTTCAGTAGCTCAGTCGTGTCCGGCTCTTTGCAACACCATGAACCGCAACACACCAGGCCTCCCTGTCCATCACCAGCTCCCAGAGTTTACCCAAATTCATGTCCATTGAGTCGATGATGCCATCTAACCATTTCATCCTCTGTCGTCCCTTTCTCCTCCTGCCTTCAATCTTTGCCAACATCACGGTCTTTTCAAATGAGTCAACTCTTCGCATCAGGTGGCCAAAATATTGGAGTTTCTGCTTCAACATCAGTCCTTCCAATGAACACCCAGGACTGATTTCCTTTAGGATGGACTGGTTATTATAGTAGCTTATAATAATGAGCTACTGCAGCTTCCCTCGTAGCTCAGTCAGTAAAGAATCTGCCTGCAATGCAGGGGGACCTGAGTTCGATTCCTGGGTTGGGAAGATCCCCTGGAGAAAGAAATGGCAACCCACTCCAGTTTTCTTGCCTGGAGATTCATTCCCATGGACAGAGGAGCCTGGCAGGCTACAGTCTATGGGCATGCAAGAGTCAGACACGACTTAGGGACTGAACTACTACTTATATGTAGAATCTAAAATATGACACAAATGAACTTATCTATGAAACAGAAACAGACTCACAGACACAGAGGACAGACCAATGATTGCCAAGGGTGAAGGAGGAATGGGAGAGGGATGAGTTGGGAGTTTGAGGTTAGCAGTTGTAAGCTTTTTATATAGGACAGATAAGCCGCAAGACCCTACTGTATAGCACACGGAACTCTGTTCAATTTCCCGTGATAAACCATAATGGAAAAAAATATTAAAAGAATGTGTATATATATATATATATTATATATATATAACTGAATGGCTTTGCAGTGCAACAGAAATGTAGACACCATTGTAAATCAACTATACTTCAATAACATATGTTTTAAAAAACACTCTCTATGATAGAAAGATGCCAGGTAGGATGTGACTACTGGGCACCTCAACAGCTCAGGAGCCTGTTCCATGGTCCATCCCACCCCCTACGTCCCCAGCTCATTATTTCCCTCCAGGTGACCTCCAACAGCCTCTTGTCTGGACTGCAGTGGCAGAGGGCACCAAAGCTGCCAGTGCCCCTTGGCAGGGCCCCGGCGGGGAGTGCACAGGACATGCGTCAAAGCCCCGAGGCCAGGATGATGCCCTAAGAGCATATCCTTCTCTGCCTTCTAGGAATGATCCTCAGGGGGCCAGAATGGAGGTTCCCTCATCTACTGATCAAGCTGCTCTGGGAGATGATGCTGGAAGAAGCATCGGCCACAGCCTTGCAGGGTCACTGGGAAACACACCATAATCCATCCCCTGGAACCCAAGAAAAAGCTTGAATAAGGCTGCCAGGCCAGCTGGGGACAGCAAAACTCTTAACTCAGAGAGACTCACCTATAACATCAGTGCGCTGAGAGTGAAGGGAAGACATGGTTATCAGCAATCAGAAGGCGGTGGGCACTCAGAGCAGACCCTGGTTAATGAAAGATCTGAATTTTTACGACCTCTTTAAACACTTACCAGCCAAGAAGTCACAGTAAGGATGAGTGGAAGAGTTAAAGTGGCGTAATGGCACCTTGATGGAGAAGGAAATGGCAACCCACTCCCGTACTCTTGCCTGGAAAACCCCATGGATGGAAGAGCTGGTAGGCTACTGGAGTCCATGGGGTCACAAAGAGTTGGACACGACTGAGTGACTTCACTTAATGGTACCTTGAAGGAAGGGTGCCTGCCTTGTGCTATTTACAGATGATGGTGCAGGAGCATTTTTCCCTTCCCTCCCACCCTCCAATACTTCCCTACCCAGGGCCGTCAGAGTGGGGGCTGGTGTTGGGGGCAGGGAGGTTGCAATGTACAGATCCCTCAGTTGTACAGAGGCCCTGAGTCAGACAGATAACCAGTTGGCAGACAGACCCGGAGGGAGGACTGTCTCTAGAGGCTGAGAGTCAGTGGGAGGGGGCGGGTGGGGAGCAGAATGGACCAGAAGTGGAGGCTGGAGAAGGGAGCTCTTGGCAATCCTGAGCGATGGCCTCCCTCACCTGCATACCCGAGCAGCTGGCCCGCTATGGGGATGTGAAGGTAAGACTAGCGTGTCCTCAGAAGGGAGAGTTCTGGGGCTGTGGGAAGAGACAGGGAAGAAATCAGGAGACCTGGACTCTGTTCCCCGCTCTGTCTCTGACTGATTCAGCCTTGGGAAGCTAAGTGGCCTCCCTTCCAGAATCTTCTCCACCTCTATGTCATGACACTTGATCCCTCCTCACCAGGTGGAAGTGTCAAAAAATATGCACAGGGCTCTAAAGGCCCCATAAAAACCCATCCACGGGGGACAACTCATGACCCACACTCTACTGAAAGAGGAAAAGGCTGTAATTTCACAAAAGTCTCTCCAAAGATTCCTGGAATGACCTCTAGGAGGAACCCAGAGGCAGGAGGGGAGAAATCCCAGACCTGTGAAGGACCTGCTGTCCATCCAGGCCCATCCCATGTAGAAAGTTTATCCTGAGATGGAGAGGGAGGGACCAGGTGGAAAATGATGGAAGCAACACATAGCAACATCTAATCCAGGGATCCAGAGTTCCTTGGACAGCAAGGAGATCAAACCAGTCCATCCTAAAGGAAATCAACACTGAGTATTCATTGGAAGGACTGATGCTGAAGCTGAAACTCCAATACTTTGGCCACCTGATGCGAAGAACTGACTCATTGGAGAAGACCCTGATGCTGGGAAAGATTGAAGGTGGGAGGAAAGGGGGATGACAGAGGTTGAGATGGCTGGGTGGCATCACCAACTCAACGGACATGAGTTTGAGTCAACTCCGGGAGTTGATGATGGACAGGGAGGCCTGGTGTGTTGCAGTCTGTGGAGTTGCAGAGAGTCGGACACGACTGAGCGACTGAACTGACTGAATCCAGGCCGAGCCCATGCTGGATGCTCTGTGTCTGTGGTTCTACTGTATATGCTTAGAACCATTATGACGGGCCTTTAGGCTTCGTATGTGCACTGGGCTGCACCTGAGCTGGTGGGTCTCTGACCCAGAGTGTGGAGTTATCCCATCTGGAGGGCGGCTCCAGGAGCCACCTCCCCTGGGAAGGGCAGAGCCTTGCACATGTGCCCGAAGCTTCTAGTAACTTCATCTTCCTCACGAGAGATCACCCCAGCTGCCAGGCATTCAGAATTGTCACCCGATTTGTGATCCATTTTGGTTTGCTGATAAATGAAGACACTGCCCTAGAAATGAGGGTCACAGATGAGCCGAAAGTGGATCTACCCACCCAAAACAGTGATCTGGTTAGAGACGGCTTTTCTGGTAAACTTTCAAAAGATACTGCTTAGTCCCAACTAGAACACTGACTTCTTCCTTTCCAGTTACTCTGCCCGATGAAAATGATATCTCCATCCAGGGAAACCACTGAAATAAACCACTGTAAAAGTAAATTTTCATTGCTCATAATGTTATTTTATTGAGAAAAACAACCTGAGACTAAAACAAGAATCCAAGACTAAGATTGTCCTTGGGCCCATCCCCTAAGAAAATATTAAGGCTTCTCCTTATCCAAACTATTCTCGTTCATATGTAAAGTCAGTTTTCATGTATTAAAAATGTTAAATTGAGTAAATAAGTAGTATGTTTTTCTGGTAAATATGCTTCCTTTGGGAGGATAGGAGGGTAATAATATAAAAATGAGCAGAAATCACTTAGCTGTGAATTCTGGAATCGTCGGCTGTCATCTGACAGCCCAGGCCCTGAGGTCAGGGTCCCCGCCAGGGCCTGTGAGGGTCCTTGCTGTGTCTGCTTCTCTCTAGAAGGGAACACGACCACCAATCCCAGAAATGGGTCACCAGAGTCCCTTACAATCTGGGCAGCACCTTCCCTTTTACACCATCCTCCCCCTCAGTGAGGACTCCCGTTGGTAAGAGCGGTGTGTCTCTAAGAACACTCCACCTGTCCATGCGAGAAGCCCCCTCGCCTATATCCCTTCTCTCCTCACTGTATGGGCTTCAGAGGAGCCACCGGCCAGCAAGCCCGCTCAAGAGGACTAGAGTGGACTTCCCTGAGTCCAACAGTTGGGACTCTGAGCTTCCAGTGCAGGGGGCGAGGGTTCAATCCCTGGTTGGGCAACTAAATCAATATGCCAGGTGGTATGGCCATTGATTAATTAACCAAAATGAAAAGTTTGAATTAAAAAAAAATAAAGACTAGTGAGAGACTAATTCTCACCCTTCCCCCAGACAAGCTGTTTCAAGACAGCCCTCCCTCCAGGAAACCTCACTGGAGCACTGGGGATCCCCTCCCGGTTCACCTTCTTCAGCTTCCCTCTGTGCCTGCTTCTGGAGGCTGAGTTTTCCCTGGAGCAGTGGTGTAGACACATTTAGACAGCTGTGTAGACACTGATATAGACAGTGGTGTAGACACTGATATAGACAGTGGTGTAGACACATTTAGACAGCTGTGTAGACACTGATATAGACAGTGGTGTAGACACTGATTTAGACAGTGGTGTAGACGACACTGATAATAGACAGTGGTGTAGACGACACTGATATAGACAGTGGTATAGACACATTTAGACAGCTGTGTAGACACTGATTTAGACAGTGGTATAGACAGCAATCGGGCAGTGAGGATCCTGCAGGACACTCACTCTGCCCTGCCCAGCTCTCAGGCTGGCCTGGAAACTCCCAGGGGCCCCTAATTAAGGGCTGTAGCCCAGATGCTTGGCTCCCCATGACTTCCAAATGCCGCCCCCCAGCCCCATCCATGGTGACAAGTGGTCTCCCTTCTCAGCCGAGTCTTCAGCCTGCCTCACTCCCCAGCCCTGCAGACTCCCACTGCAACCTCCAGACCCCTCCAAGGGGAGGGAGAGGACGGTGGGCCCCCTGACCACGTTGTATACCCCATGGCCAATTCCAGAGCATCACAGATCAAGTCAGAACCGTGATGGGCAAGCCCGGAGAGAAGTGGGAAGCCGTTCACACCACGACCATCCAGGCTCTGTTACCACAGTGTCCATGGGTAACTTTTTCATTAGGCGCATCAGTTCCTTCTGTCTTCCTTCCTTCCTTTTCAGAATAATGCTGGCACACACACACACACACACACACACACACACACTGTTGCACACAGGCAGGCACACACCTGCTACCTTCATTAAACTACAGTGACCATGTGTCCAGAAATTGCAGTACTCAACAGAGAAAAAGGAAATTAAATGCTCTGGTTGAACCAGAGACAAGAGTGGGTGGGAGCCTCTACCCCAATATCAGCCCGTCAGTGTGAGCCACACTGTCTCGCCCAGCGGAAGCACCCACAGGCGCCGCTGCCAACACGTCCCAAGCACGGCCTGGCCTCCACTTCCTGTGTCAGGCTTCCCCTTCGTCTCTTTCTCTTCACCGCCCAGAGACAAGGTGTCCTGGGCACCCAGTCATCCCACAAGGAGGACGACCTGATTGTATTGAGGCTTGGCTGCTGCTGCTGCTGCTGCTGCTAAGCCATGTCAGTCGTGTCCAACTCTGTGCAACCCCATAGACGGCAGCCCACAAGGCTCCCCCATCCCTGGGATTCTCCAGCAAGAACCTTGGAGTGGGTTGCCATTTCCTTCTCCAATGCATGAAAGTGAAAAGTGAAAGTGAAGTCACTCAGTCGTGTCCAACTCTTAGCGACCCCATGGACTGCAGCCTACCAGGCTCCTCCATCCATGGGATTCTCCAGGCAAGAGCACTGGAGTGGAGTGCCATTGCCTTCTCCAATTGAGGCTTGGCAGCCACTGATAACTGTAGGTCATGGCAGGGCCTTTCTGGAAACTGGATCATAGAGGCTGTCCTTGGAGCAAGGTCAGGGATCTCCTGCTTCCGAGGTCAATTTGTGACTGGAAGGCTTGTATGTGTGAACGTGTGTGTGTGTGTATGTGTGTGTGTGGAATGTGTGTGTGAAAATGTGGACTATGTGCATGTGTGTGAACATGTGGACTGTGTGTGTGTGAATATGTGGACCATGTGTGTGAATGTGTGGGCCGTGTGTGTGAAAATGCAGACTCTGTGTGTGAATGTGTGGACCATGTGTGTGTGAACATATGTGTGTGTGAACATGTGGATACTGTGTGTGAATATGTGAACTCTGTATGTGTGTGTGAACATGTGGACTCTGTATATGTGTGTGAATGTGTGGACTCTGTGTATATGAACGTGTGTGTGTGAACATGTGAACTCTGTGTGTATGTGTGAACATGTGGACTACGACTCCATGAATTGCAGCACGCCAGGCCTCCCTGTCCATCACCAACTCCCAGAGTTCATTCATACTCACATCCATCAGGATGTTAGCCACCTGTAAATCAATAAAATTTAATATTCTTTCACATCCTACACAAAAATTAACTGAAAATGAATTAAAGACTTAAATGTAATATACAACACCATAAAACTCCTATAATAACATAGACAAAGCATTTTCTGGCATAAATTATAGCAATGTTTCTTAGATAAATCTTCCAAGGAAATAGAAATGAAAGCAAAAATATACCAATGGGATTTATCAAAATTACAAACTTTTGCATCACAAAGGAAGCCATAAACCAAATGAAAAGACAACCCACACAAAGGGAGAAAGTATTTGCAACCAAGGGAACCAATAGGTGCTTAAATTCCAAAATATAGAAGCAACTCATACAACTCAATAAAAAACAAAACAACCAAACCAAAAATGGGAGGACGACCTAATTAAACATTTCTCCAAATAATACATGCAGATGACCAATACGCACATGAAAATATGCTCCTTTCACCAATCATTATACAAATGCAAATCAAAATTATAATGAGGTATTACCTCACATTGGATGCAATGGCCATGATTCATAAGTCATAATTCGTAAGATATACATATTTGAATGCAGAGTTCCAAGGAATAAGAAGAGGTAAGAAAGCCCTCCTCAGTGATCAGTGCAAAGAAACAGGGAAACAATAGAACAGATATAGACAGTGGTGTAGACACTGATATAGACAGTGGTGTAGACACATTTAGACAGCTGTGTAGACACTGATATAGACAGTGGTGTAGACACTGATATAGACAGTGGTGTAGACACATTTAGACAGCTGTGTAGACACTGATATAGACAGTGGTGTAGACACTGATATAGACAGTGGTGTAGACACATTTAGACAGCTGTGTAGACACTGATATAGACAGTGGTGTAGACACTGATATAGACAGTGGTGTAGACACATTTAGACAGCTGTGTAGACACTGATATAGACAGTGGTGTAGACACTGATATAGACAGTGGTGTAGACACATTTAGACAGCTGTGTAGACACTGATATAGACAGTGGTGTAGACACTGATATAGACAGTGGTGTAGACACATTTAGACAGCTGTGTAGACACTGATATAGACAGTGGTGTAGACACTGATATAGACAGTGGTGTAGACACATTTAGACAGCTGTGTAGACACTGATATAGACAGTGGTGTAGACACTGATATAGACAGTGGTGTAGACACATTTAGACAGCTGTGTAGACACTGATATAGACAGTGGTGTAGACACTGATATAGACAGTGGTGTAGACACATTTAGACAGCTGTGTAGACACTGATATAGACAGTGGTGTAGACACTGATATAGACAGTGGTGTAGACACATTTAGACAGCTGTGTAGACACTGATATAGACAGTGGTGTAGACACTGATTTAGACAGTGGTGTAGACGACACTGATAATAGACAGTGGTGTAGACGACACTGATATAGACAGTGGTATAGACACATTTAGACAGCTGTGTAGACACTGATTTAGACAGTGGTATAGACAGCAATCGGGCAGTGAGGATCCTGCAGGACACTCACTCTGCCCTGCCCAGCTCTCAGGCTGGCCTGGAAACTCCCAGGGGCCCCTAATTAAGGGCTGTAGCCCAGATGCTTGGCTCCCCATGACTTCCAAATGCCGCCCCCCAGCCCCATCCATGGTGACAAGTGGTCTCCCTTCTCAGCCGAGTCTTCAGCCTGCCTCACTCCCCAGCCCTGCAGACTCCCACTGCAACCTCCAGACCCCTCCAAGGGGAGGGAGAGGACGGTGGGCCCCCTGACCACGTTGTATACCCCATGGCCAATTCCAGAGCATCACAGATCAAGTCAGAACCGTGATGGGCAAGCCCGGAGAGAAGTGGGAAGCCGTTCACACCACGACCATCCAGGCTCTGTTACCACAGTGTCCATGGGTAACTTTTTCATTAGGCGCATCAGTTCCTTCTGTCTTCCTTCCTTCCTTTTCAGAATAATGCTGGCACACACACACACACACACACACACACACACACTGTTGCACACAGGCAGGCACACACCTGCTACCTTCATTAAACTACAGTGACCATGTGTCCAGAAATTGCAGTACTCAACAGAGAAAAAGGAAATTAAATGCTCTGGTTGAACCAGAGACAAGAGTGGGTGGGAGCCTCTACCCCAATATCAGCCCGTCAGTGTGAGCCACACTGTCTCGCCCAGCGGAAGCACCCACAGGCGCCGCTGCCAACACGTCCCAAGCACGGCCTGGCCTCCGCTTCCTGTGTCAGGCTTCCCCTTCGTCTCTTTCTCTTCACCGCCCAGAGACAAGGTGTCCTGGGCACCCAATCATCCCACAAGGAGGACGACCTGATTGTATTGAGGCTTGGCTGCTGCTGCTGCTGCTGCTGCTAAGCCATGTCAGTCGTGTCCAACTCTGTGCAACCCCATAGACGGCAGCCCACAAGGCTCCCCCATCCCTGGGATTCTCCAGCAAGAACCTTGGAGTGGGTTGCCATTTCCTTCTCCAATGCATGAAAGTGAAAAGTGAAAGTGAAGTCACTCAGTCGTGTCCAACTCTTAGCGACCCCATGGACTGCAGCCTACCAGGCTCCTCCATCCATGGGATTCTCCAGGCAAGAGCACTGGAGTGGAGTGCCATTGCCTTCTCCAATTGAGGCTTGGCAGCCACTGATAACTGTAGGTCATGGCAGGGCCTTTCTGGAAACTGGATCATAGAGGCTGTCCTTGGAGCAAGGTCAGGGATCTCCTGCTTCCGAGGTCAATTTGTGACTGGAAGGCTTGTATGTGTGAACGTGTGTGTGTGTGTATGTGTGTGTGTGGAATGTGTGTGTGAAAATGTGGACTATGTGCATGTGTGTGAACATGTGGACTGTGTGTGTGTGAATATGTGGACCATGTGTGTGAATGTGTGGGCCGTGTGTGTGAAAATGCAGACTCTGTGTGTGAATGTGTGGACCATGTGTGTGTGAACATATGTGTGTGTGAACATGTGGATACTGTGTGTGAATATGTGAACTCTGTATGTGTGTGTGAACATGTGGACTCTGTATATGTGTGTGAATGTGTGGACTCTGTGTATATGAACGTGTGTGTGTGAACATGTGAACTCTGTGTGTATGTGTGAACATGTGGACTCTGTGTGTGTGTGTGTGTGTGTGTGAACATGTGGATTCTGTGTGTGTGAATATGTGGACAGTGTGTGTGAATATGTGGGCCATGTGTGTGGAAAAGTGGACTCTGTGTGTGTGTGAATGTGCGGACTCTGTGTGTGTGTGTGTGAACGTGTGGACTGTGTATGTGTGAACATGTGTGTGTGTGTGTGAATATGTGGACTCTGTGTGTGTGTGTGAATGTGTGGACTATGTGTGTGTGTGAACATGTGGACTCTTTGTGTGTGTGTGAATGTGTGGACTGTGTGTGTGTGAACCTATGTGTGTGAACATGTGGACGCTGTGTGTGTGAATGTGTGGACTCTGTGTATATGAACGTGTGTGTGTGAACATGTGGACTCTGTGTGTGTGTGTGAACATGTGGACTGTGTGTGTGTGTGTGAACATGTGGATTCTGTGTGTGTGAATATGTGGACCATGTGTGTGAATATGTGGGCCATGTGTGTGGAAAAGTGGACTCTGTGTGTGTGTGAATGTGCGGACTCTGTGTGTGTGTGTGTGAACGTGTGGACTGTGTATGTGTGAACATGTGTGTGTGTGTGTGAATATGTGGACTCTGTGTGTGTGTGTGAATGTGTGGACTATGTGTGTGTGTGAACATGTGGACTCTTTGTGTGTGTGTGAATGTGTGGACTGTGTGTGTGTGAACCTATGTGTGTGAACATGTGGACGCTGTGTGTGTGAATGTGTGGACTCTGTGTATATGAACGTGTGTGTGTGAACATGTGGACTCTGTGTGTGTGTGTGAACATGTGGACTGTGTGTGTGTGTGTGAACATGTGGATTCTGTGTGTGTGAATATGTGGACCATGTGTGTGAATATGTGGGCCATGTGTGTGGAAAAGTGGACTCTGTGTGTGTGTGTATGAATGTGTGGACTGCGTGTGTGTGAACATGTGTGTGTGTGTGTGTGAATACGTGGACTCTGTGTGTGTGAACATGTGGACTCTTTGTGTGTGTGTATGAACATGTGGACTCTGTGTGTTTGTGTGAATGTGTGAGCCCTATATGTGGGTGAGCTTGTGGCCATTGTGCTCGTGATGTACTACAGGGAGCCTGCAGATGGTGGGGTGATGGGGTGGATCCCCAAGTGTCTGATGGGTGCACTGCAGGACGGGGGTGAGAGAAAGTTCCAAAGTCTTAAGCCCTGTGCCCAGCACAATGGCAGGTTATCAATGACCAAAAGGACCGGCAGGCTCCTCCAGCCTGAGAACACAGCAAGAGCTGAAATCAACTGAGATCAAGGCTTTGTGGAGAAGGAGGTCAGGAGGGAGTCCCCAGCAATCAGAGGCCAACCCAGGCCAGGCACCATGAGCAGATCCATGAGGGGCAAGAGGGCAAGTCCAATTCCGTGATCAAGGCCAATGATGCAGGACCATCAGTGACCCGCAGGGAATACCCTGGCTCTGGAGGCAGGAAAGGGGGCCAGACTCATCACGCTGAGCTGTGTGACCCTGGTCACACAATGGTCCAGTCAGTCCACCTCTCTCAGACCCACCAGGCACCTCGGATGCCAACAAGACCTCCCACAGACAAAGGTCAAGAGCAAGTCCGCCAAAGCACTCTGACACCCATCACACTATGTAATCGCTTGCCTTTGTTTCCAGAAGGTGCCTGCCCACTGATCTGACAGATAACAGCACTGGCAGAGGCTGGAGAGTGAGGCAGCCCCACGTGGTCAGGGACATGAGGACGTGGGGAGGAGTGAGAGACAGGTAAGGAGGCTGGAGGGGGCACCCACCCCAGAGAGCCTGGGGCCTGGTCCATGAAACAGGGCAGGAGGCTGGGACTGGAGAAGAGTCACGGGAGCTGGAGACACCTGACCGGGGAGTCCACTGAGGAGTCCAGTTGCACTGGTAAGAGTCAGCATATGACGGAAATACAAAGGGCGTGCGTGCTCAGTCACGTCAGTTGTGTCTGACTCTTTGTGACCCCATGGACTGCAGCCCACCAGGCTCCTCTGTCCATGGGATTCTCCAGGCAAGAATACTAGAGTGGGTTGCCATGCCCTCCTCCAGGGGATCTTCCCCACCCAAGGATCAAATCAGGGTCTCTTATGCCTCCTGCATTGGCAGGTGGGTTCTTTATCACTAGACCACCACTCATTCGGGAAGCCCAGAAATACAATATACAGTGAATATACAGAATATCAAGGATACACAATGTACAGTGGATATATATATAGAACCATGGGTATACAATATGCAGTGGAGGCTTGAACCCAGGTGAAAGTCGCTCAGTTGTGTCTGACTCTTTCTGACCCCATGGACTATACAATCCATGGAATTTTCCAGGCCTGAATACTGGCGTGGGTAGCTGTTCCCTTCTCCAGGGTATCTTCCCAAACTAGGGATCGAACCCAGGTCTCCCACACCCCAGGGGATTCTTTACCAGCTGAGCCACCAGGGAAGCCTGAACCCAGGTCAGGGGAGTAGAAATGATGGGGCAGGCAGAGACCTCTCGGGCAGGCCGATGTAACCAGGATGGGTCCCCAATAGGGTGATGGGCTTTGGTGAAGAGGCCCCAGAGTCCTCTCCCTGGTCTCTGGTTTGGGAGAAAGCGAGAGGCACCGTGCCTTCTCCAAGACGCAGAGGGAATGACCTCCTAGAAACCCCACTCCCCTGGGATCATTGAGCCCGCCTCTTCCTGGTGGCCTTCCCAGGAGCCCCCCTGTCTTCTGCTGCAGTTCCCAGCCCTGGGGGGTAAGGCAAGGTCGAGGAGGCTCCACCTGCTTACAGGTGAGTGGTTCCCAGGGACACCTCCTGCTCCTTCCCCCTCTGGAGGAAGAATCCGAAGGACACAGTTCCTGCCCCCTCAGGCCAGGTTGGGTAGGCTGGGGTTCAGAGAGTCCAGAATGGAGCCAGAAGTGTTCAGAGGCAGCTCCATGGGAGAAGCCAGAGTTCAAGTCCACCGGGGCAGCGGGAAGGCCTAGCCTCAGGCTACAGGTGGCAGGCAGGATCAGAGAGAGGCGGTACCCTGCCACCTCCCAGGTAGTTGCATACCCACAGGAACCTCCCCAGGTGATGGGGGTGGGAAGGAGAACTTTGTTTTTCCAGGTGAGAAGCTGTCTTCCTCAGGCAGGTCTGCAGGATCCCAGCTGAGCCAAACTTCAAGGTCAAGACCCCTCGGGCTGGGACCACCTTCTGCACCAGGCTCAAAACAGAGACCTGGGATCTGGGCTCTTTCAACAGCCAAACAAAGCATCATTAGTAACAAACAGGCTGGTTATCCTCCAGGGCTTCCACAGCCAATGGGAGAGGCTGCTCTGCGCTAGTATTAACTTGCCAAAAAACCCCTTGCTTTCTCCAAAGTTCCCCCTCGCATGGGTTCTTCCTTCATGCCAAGGTTCTCCTCCAAATCCACCAAACACAGCCCTTCTCCTGGCTAAGGGCTCAAGAGTCCCCAAGGGATGAGAGGAGAATCGTCTTCCAACTTCCGAGGTGCAGGGCATCAATACCTCCCTAAGTCCAGCTTCACCTGAAATGACTCACAGAACAATCCCAGCCACCAAGAGCTCTCAGGACAGCAGTGAATTCTCGTCAAAAGTCTTGGGCACTGAGCCCCCCAGAATGGAGGGCACCTCCTCTGAGCTGGACCTTGACGCATCACGTGCTGGTGAGTCCACTTCCCTCAGACAAGGAGAACCCAGGCGGCTAAAGGTCTTTACCATAGTAACCAAGGAACTGGATACAGAGTGTGATCCTCAGGAATTCCCACGGACCCAGGTTCAGCCTGCTACAGCCATCGGGGACAGGGAGGGGAGGGTGGCTGTGGGCTGGTTGTGACTTCATGGGGACAAGAAATTCCATGAAGAGGCTCTTCTGCTCTGGATGAATATTGTGTGAAAAAAAGGAACAAATGGGGCAAACTTTTTCCCCTTAACGTGGAAACTATGTCATGCCTCTCAGTGCACGTTAAATATTTTGCAATTCAGAAACCATGAGCACCAGTCCCTCTAAAATAGGACAGCCTCCTATATTTTGTTTTCTTAAAGATAAGTTCTGAAACTTCACTCTAAGAAAAGAATGGGATGGGTGTGAGCTACCCAGTCTGCCTGAAGAACAAAGAGTCTTCCTTCACTTTAAATTAATGAGTTAAAAATAGCAGTAAGATGGAAGGTAATTTTACCCTCCCCCAACTCAAGAGCCTTTCTTTTTTTATTGTTTTCTGAGTGCAAGTTCCCAGCAGGCAGATTTCTGGGTCAAATGGTTATAACATCGTGAGAGGACTTCCCTGGGGTGCAGTGGATAGGAATCTGCCTGGTAATGTAGGGGACTTGGGTTCCATCCCTGGTCTGGGAACATCCCACATCTGCAGAGCGACTAAGCCAGTTCGACTGCTGAGCCTGCTCTCTAGAGCCCTCGAGGGGCAGCTACTGAGACCCACACCTAGAACCTGTGCTCCACAAGGGAAGAACCCGAGCACCGCAACCAGAGAGCAGCCCGCACTCACCCACACCAGAGGAGGCCCCTAAGCAGCCGCGAAGACCCCGTGCAGACAAATAAAGACATTCTGAAAATGCACAGACAGCTGTGTTGCTTCTGGAAAGTGTCAAGGCAGTTGTTCCACAGTATATGAGTGTCTGGGATCCAGGCAAACTCACCTCCACCCTCACACATGTTCTCAAATGTTTCCATAGCAAGCCACGTTTAAGTGGACCCTCACAATACAAAGCCGTGTTGTTCATGGGTCAGCTCTGTATCTCGATTTTTTTTAAGGTTTTATACATATATGAGAATAAACTATGATAATGCAGGTCATTCTAAATCCTAACAGCAGATACAAGGACTCCATACCCAGAACTTTCTGATTTCCCTCTGACAGCCACAGGAACGGCATTTGAGATGACCTCAGCAGATAACAGAAAGCTTTCTCCTTGAGTTAAGAATACTAGGCAATGTTCACCTGAGGACGTCAGATCTGTTGGTGATTTGGGAGTGGGGGGAATCACATTAGCTTCAGGAAAATGTTTATCAAACCTGTAAACACGAAGTTTAAGCATACTCGTTAAACAAATCAGAGATTGGAATATATGATCACATTCATGCCTGCCAAGTTGCGTGAGTCGTATTCGACTCCACGAACTGTAACTCGCCAGGCTCCTCTGTCCATGGGATTCTCTGGGCAGTTTACTGGAGTGGATTACCATTTCCTTCTCCAGGGGATCTTCCCAACCCAGGGATTGAACACACGTCTCCTGCATTGGCAGGTGGATTCTTTATCACTGAGCCACCTGGGAAGCTCTGTCCTGTTTCTTGCCCTCTGATCCATCCATCACGCATTCATTCAGCCACCACTCACTGTCAACTTCCTCTGTGCCGGGCCCTGAGGACTGGGCATCCAGCTCTTGGGCAAATAGAGGACATCACTGTGAGCCAGACATGTGAGAGATAACATTCCAGCCTATCCCCTCAACACCTCTTTGAAGTCAGTGTTGTCATCTTTTTACATCAAGAAATGTCAAGAGGTTGAATAACTTACCTAAGGGCTCTCACTTCAGAGCAAGAATTCAAGCTAGGCAGGTCCAGTTCCAAAACAGCATCCTCTCCACCAAGCTCTACTTACCTCCAGCTGCCTTCTCCTCCCAACCTCTCAGGCTGTAGACCCCAAAACAATTTGGGGGACATTCTTGGCTCTCCTCCTTAAGCCAGATACCACTAGTGATTCGGGTGATGCCAACATTTCAGAATCCAAGGGCCCTTCCCTCGTTGAGTGTTTATGAGGTTGTTGTTTAGTCATTCAGTCATGTCCGATTCTTTGCGACCCCATGGTCTGCAGCACAACAGGCTTTACTGACCTTCACCATCTCCCGGAGTTTGCTCAAACTCAGGTGCATTGAGTGAGTGATGTCATCCAACCATCTCGTCCTCTGTCATCCCCTTCTCCTTCTGTCCTCAACCTTCCCCAGGATCAAGTTCTTTTCCAATGAGTCAGCTCTTTGCATTAGGTGGCCAAAGTATTGGAGCTTCAGCATAAGTACTTCCAATGAATATTCAGGGTTGATTTTCTTTACGATTGACTGATCTGATGTCTTTGCTGTCCAAGGAACTCTCAAGAGTCTTCTCCAACACCACAGTTTGAAAGCATCAATTCATCAACACTAAACCTTCCTTATGATGAGGTTGAAAGTGAAAGTCAAAATGTTAGTCTTTCAGTCATATCTGACTCTTTGCAACCCCATGGACTATAGCCCACCAGCTTCCTCAGTCCTTGAGAGTCTCCAAGCAAGAATACTGGAGTGGGTTGCCATTCCCTTCTCCAGGGGATCTTCCTGACTCAGGGATCGAACCCAGGTATCCTGCATTGCAGGCAGATTCTTTACCATCTGAGCCACCACGTTGATGTCCCAATAATTCTGCCACATCTAGTCATGGGATGTTCCAGCAGGAGCCCTCAACTAGAGGCTGCAAGGTCACGTGCATTTTGGAGCTTCTGTTTACCTGTCCTTTGTCCTGGGGAGGGATCTGTCTCTTTGGAGAGGATCAAGGTACAAATCCCCTGATGGCCTCTCAGGGGCAATCAGATTTTATGTGACAAAACCACACAGGGAATTCCCTCCTGATATGACAACCGTGGTATGCAGTCCAGAGAGAGAAACTACAGATAAAGGAGGCTCCTGTCCCCTGAAGGCCCATCCTGAGGCCACAAAGACCTACGTGCTCTCACTGGGGTGAGGAGAATTCCAGGCAGACCTAGAACTGATCTTTATGGCCTGTGTCTGGGTCAGCTCCACTTAAACCAGATTTTACATCCTGTGATCAGTTTATTATTTCCCATGAAAGGAGAAGGAGAGCAGTCTTTTGCAAATGTTGAAAATGTGCCAAGGAGAGCATCCAGTAATTTGGCCTGATTGGGCAACAATCAGTCTCCATTTCTAACCCGTATTTCTTTTAAGCAGATTATGCAAAAATGGCCTCACTAGAGTGGAAAGGGCTTCCTAGGGTGGCGTTAGTGGTAAAGAATCTGCCTGCAATGCAGGAGATGCAGGTTCGATCCCTGAGTGGGAAAGATCCCCAGAGGAGGGCATGGCAACCCACTCCAGTATTCTTGCCTGGAGAATGGACCGAGGAGCCTGGCAGGCTACAGACCATGGGGTCATAGAGAGTCAGACATGACTGAACTGACTTGGCACACATTCAACATGCTAAGAGAGGACAACTCAATACAGCCCTGCTTGAGAGCCCTGAGCAGTGCCTCCATGTCAATTAGAGGCTGGCATGTTCAGATCAACAGAAACCAGGCCACTTCTGTGGTGGCCCCGGGTTTGACATGAACTCAGGCAGGGCTGTCTGCAGGGTTTCCGCAGGACGGTCATGAGTGCTGAAAATGTGAAAAGAGCAGGGTCACTGGGCTTCAGAGGCATAGAGAGGCAGCGGAGAGGACCCAGACCACAGTCTCCGCCTCCTCTTATGAACTGTCTGGCCTTGGACAAATAGCTCACCTGAGCCTCACTTCTCCAAGGCATCCCCCACATCAAAGGGGAGTGCAGGCCTGTCTCACAGCATGACGGGGGCACCAGAGGATTCTCAGAGAGACAGCACACCATGCGCTGTGCCTCTAACACGCCGTATCAAGGCCAGTTATGAAGACAGCCGTGCTGAGCTCAAAGAGTACCTAAACCGGCATTCCCGACAGGAGAGGTCACCCCCACAGCCAGACTCATCCCACCTCCCCCAGACCCACACACAAAATAAGGCTTGCACAAAATAAAACAGCCGGCAGCTGCCATTGCTGGGCATCGGCTCTGTACGCACAAGACCTCATTTATCCATCACAGCTATGCTCCTGGGCATCAGTGGGGCAAGGTCACGGAGAAGGAGGCCAAGAATCTGGCATAAGTGCCAGGAGTTGGGTTTAAAGACCGACTCTAAGAAGTGAAGAGATACAAGTGAAAGTATACATAAAACAAATTTACAGATACAGAAAACAAACCCGTGGGTACCAGTGGGGAGAAGGAAAGTGGAGGGCAAATTATGAATATGGGGATAAAAGAAGTGAAGAGAAAGAATAAGTGTCCCACTCAAGACAGGAGAACCTGGTGCTATTCAGGGACCCCTGCTTCCTTCCCTGACCTCCCTGCCCCTACTGAAGGGAGCCAGCTGGGCCCCCAAAATCCTCACCCTGGGGAGGCTGGACAGGGCACTGGTGGTCACTAAGAGCCCCCACATCACTGCTCAGTAGAGAGCGGGCTGCAAGCAACTGCTCCATGCTCCCTGAAGCACCTCCTCCCTGGGCAACTTTGGGACCCAGAAAGTGACCAAGCGGGTCCCTGGGGCACTCACGGGGAGAAAGGCTCTGTTGCATCTTTTCTGTCCCCTAGTGTGTGGACTCAGGCTTTAAACTTTCACAGTGCACGTCCGTAGCATTTCGCTGGAAAGAAAGTGCCCGTATTCAGCTTGGAAGGTGCCAGACACCCCCTTCCTTTCTCCCATGAGAGACCTGGAGCTTCCAGCTCAGGGCCCAGCAAACTGGAAAAGACCAGTCTGGGAAATGGTCAGAAAAACACTGGGAAACGTGTTTCATGGAGGCTGCTTCCAGCGGAGACGACACTGTGACTCCTTGCAGAGTCCAGGAGGAATGTTTGGCCTGCCAACATAAAAGGGTAATAAAGTTTGTCGTCAAATATTGAGAAACTTCAGGCCATACGGGGATCGTGGCCTTGAATGCTGAAGGCCCCTGTGAGGCCTGAGTCACAAGCATTATTTCATTCCAACATGATGCTTTTATAGGTCATCACGTGGCAGAGCATGAAAACTGTGAAGACCAGGATGAGCTGGTCTGACTCCCCACGCTGGTGAAAAGGAAATGAAACCCACTGAGGCTGGAATTCATCCAAGGTCCGGGGTCCTAGATGCAGAATAGGGAGCAGCTGGAGCTTCAGTCAGCACCTGTTGTGGCCGAACTCCAACCCCCTCAAATGTTCATGTCAAAGCCCTGACCCCCAGGGTTTCAGAATGTGACTATTTGGGGAGAAGGTCTTTAATGAGGTAAGTTAAAATGAGTTCACACAGGTGATCATAACCCAATGTGATTGGAGTCCTTATAAGAAGTTAGGACAGGGACATGCAGAGGGGAGGCCACGTGAACCCTAGCGAGGACAGGCCATCGACAAGCCAAGCAGAGAGGCCTCAGGAGAAACCAGCGCTGCAGACAACCTGATCTCGGATTCCCGGCCTCCAGAACTTGGAGAAATACGCTTCTGTTGTTTAAACAACTCAGACTGTGGCCCTCGGTTCCAGCAAAGGCAGCTCACTCAAATATACCCCTCTGCTAAACACAGCAGCCACTTAGGGAAGGGCAATTTTAAAGGACAACATTTTTCACAATCACTGACGTTGGTGACATGTTGGGCACAGCACTTTTAGTTAGCAACGCCTACTTGGGAGAATCTCTGGGATGTTGTTTGTGTTGTGCAGACAAGTGTTATAAAGTCATGGAAATGGCTTTTCCAGCACCTCTGTCATCAGTTCCCTCAGAAACCACTCGCAACAGCCCAGACAGCAGTGACATCCCTGGAACGACTGGTCAAAGAGAGCGATGCTCACATCTGTGGACAAAGCCAAGTTCATCTGTTTGAACAAAGTAGCAATGAGTCTCACGAATGTTTTTTCACACTTAAGTTATGGAAATGGACCAAAAAGGCAAATGTAAGGAGATTTTTAAGGGAAACATGGATGGAGAAAGGTAGAGAGGGAGTTTAAAAAGGCCGGAAGATGAGCCCACTCACCCATTCATCCCGCTGACCGGCAGTGACCGGCATTCTGTGAGTGAAGAGGTGGAGACGAAGATGCACACTGCCGTGCCCTGTTGGTGTCAGACCGCGTGGCACGGTGGCCACAGGTGTGGATGTGGAATCCGGCTGCCTCCATGCTTGCGGGCTGTGTGAACTTGGGGAGATTCCTTAACCGGTCTGTACCTCCGTTTCCCCATTAGGTTTTAAGTAGAAGACATAATAATGCCTCTCTCACAGGGAGGCTGTGAGGATCCAGTGAGTTAAAACAGGCAAAGTTGTCAGCACAGGAACAGGCACACCGAAGCCCTGCTCCCCTCGGGCCTTGCAGTGAAATCTGACTCTCAGAAAAACATTCAGAAGGCAATGCGGTGAGTGTCCTAATGAAGGGCTTTGAAGTCCAGAGGAGAGCGCGCCTCTGACTCGGCTGCAGTGGGCAGTGCAAAGATGGGTCATAAGAGGTGCCTCGGAAGGGCCCCCCCAGGAAGGTGTCCCCCAGGGCCTTTAATTCCCAGGGCGGCAGCCCCCCTGGGACGCTGCCCCTGCCCCTCACCCAACCAGCCTAGGACACCAGCCTGCCACTGCAGAGACACGGCCCAGCCCTGGAACCAGGGGCTCCCCGACACAACACAGGACAGGATTCGGCTAAATGATAACCCTTGCGTGAGGCCTTTGGCTTAGTACTGGGGAGATAACAGGTAGTTACGACAATCCCAACCCTGAGGCACCAGCGGTCCAGGAGGCGAGATAAGGCGGGTTCAGAAATAGCTCACTGGAGGCAGACGATTGTAAGTGTCCCAGGCAAGGAGCAGATAACGCCCGAGGGAGTCTTGGAGGGAGATGATGTCTCGGAGGGAGTCTCGGAGGGAGAGATCAGGGCAGAAACAGGTGAAGCAGGGTCCTGGAGGGGCGGGCGGGGGGTGGGGGTTGCCGGGCCTGCTATGCGGGTGTCCACGTCACTTCCAGGCTCTGGAATAAGTGGTTTCGCTCCTTCATCTGCCTTGGGCTCCTTCTGATTTAATTGACAGCTGCTGCCACAATGGGAAGGGTTTTACTACCTTTTGTTCCTTGGATAATCAGCAGCAAAATGAATCTAATGCGGTAACAAGAGCCAACTCCTGGGTTTCCGTGGGCACCTCCTGGGATCGTGGGGAGACAGTTCAAGCAGGATGCCAGGGATGCTGAGCACTTACATCTCGTGAGGCTCAGGGCACCTGCGAGGACCACAGTGCCCATTTTGACAATTACAAGCCATACTCCTTTGACAATTACAGGCCAGTCCCAGCTGCGGGAACAGAATCCCACAGATGAGGCAGCTTCAACAACAAACACTTATTTCTCCAAGTTCTGGGGACTGGAAGAGATCAGGGCACTGGCCTTCTTGGGTTCTCGGGAGAGCTCTCTTCCTGACTTGCAAATGGCCACCTCCTCGATACATCCTCACGTGGTGGAGGGAGAATGCATTGCTCTCCTGTTTCTGAACAAGGGCCCATTCGTGGGGGCATCATCTTATCATCTGATCACCTCCCAAAGGTCCCCCGCTCCAAATACCGTCATCCTGGAAGTAAGAACTTCAACACATGAATTTAGGGGGAACGCAGACACATAGCCCATAGCACACCTTTGTAAATTCCCTCCTGTTGGTAATGAAAAATCCAAGAGGTAAACTTCACTTCTCAGATCTTCCTAATAGCCCATGAATTAGAACCACAAAGGATGTCAGTAATATTTTAAAGGGAGGGAAGTTCATGATCTCAAGTCCCACACATAATGAATTGCTCATTTATGTAAGAAGTCAATTTTGAGTAATGAAATGGGCACTCAGGTCAGTGGCCTTTTTAGAAGTATTTTCAGCCTCTATTCACTCGATTTCTCCTTACACTCCCCTTGGCAGTCACAGGTAAGAGAACCGAGGCATGTAACGATTACCATCAACCTAAGGTCACAAGGTTCCTTGTCAAAAGGCAGTCATGCTCCTGAAACAGTGTTATGGGAAAGACGGTGGTCATTCTAGAATAGTTCTGGTCAACCTGGGAAAGCGAGACAGAGAGGAGAATGCTGACAATGTGACAAGCCTGGGGCTGTCATTTCTGTGCTGTGCACACCAGCGGCTAGGGGACAACGACCACCTTCAGGGTTGAATTCTTGGACCACACACTCAAAACAGTCCCGAGGGCCAGGAATAAGGGGATGCCGGGAAAGCCCACATCACAGACAGCTCACCTTCCACCCTTCATCAGCCGAGCCCTCAGGATGCTATGAGATGAATGCTGGGGCCCAGCACACGGAGCCTGCCTCCGGGGCCTGCACAGTGTCCAGGGGGCCTCAGGGCTCCTCGGTGAGTCAGTCCCCAAACAAGTCCGCCTTTCTATGGTCAGGCAAGGCCTGCTTTATATTCTGCATACTGGAGTCTCCCCTCACCGCCAGACACTGAACTTCTAATCTTCAAAATCCCACTGATGGGACTTCCCTGGTGGCCCAGTGGTTAAGCTTTCACCTTCCAATGCAGGGGGTGCAGGTTCAATCCCTGCTCAGGAAGCTAAGATCCCATAGGCCTCGTGGCCAAAAGCACCAAAACATTAAGCAGAAGCAATATTATAACAAATTCAATTGAAGGCTTTAAAAATGGTCTACATCAGAAAAAGAAGAATCTTTAAAAAAAAAAATCCCTGGCTGTTTTCACCCCTAAACACATATGTCACAAACCCTCAAGGCCAGCTTCCAGGTCCCCACTTCGTCCATCTCAGGAGCAGGTTGTCCTGGGTTTATTGTTTGGAAGCAGAAGCCTGTGGCTCGGCTTCTTTATATTTTAGAGCTGACAGCTAGGAAAATATATTTTGCAAAGTGCGATGGAGGGAGACCATCTTTTTCGTTGGTCACTTTGCAGACATATGGCCTGCCATCGCACCAGGGAGGAAATGATTATTGGAGCAGCACAAACAGATTATTTTTTTTTTGGTCAAAGTTGAGGTGTGATTTTTCTCAGGTTCCGTGAGAACATGCACACATATTTTTACCAACCTGATCTGTTTCCTAGCAGCTGAGTCGCTGTGGGACCTGGGAGGCCAACTGGGATGTTTGGGAGTCAGGAAGATGTAGTCTCTGAAAGCTTCAAGTATCCCTGACATGCTGGGAGGCAGAACCACCGAGAATCCAGGGAGGGACTCCACAAAGCTCACATCTCAGGTCTGAGGGCAGCCTTGCTAAGAAGCAACCAGCTTTTCTAACAAAATCCACAAAAGGTTCACGGCTTCTTAGGTGGCTCCATGGTAAAGAATCCGCTTGCCAATGCAGGAGACACAAAAGACATAGTTTCTATCCCTGGGTCAGGAAGATCCCCTGGAGGGGGAAATGGCAATCCACTCCAGTATTCTTGACTGGGAAATCCTATGGACAGAGGAGCCTGATGGGCTACAGTCCACAGGGTTGCAAAGAGTCAGACACAACTGAAGCAACTTAGCATGCAGCATGCATATCTATAGGGAAATGAGTTGAAGACAGGGGGACAAAAACTACATCATTTGTGAAGGTCACGCCTCAAAACACAGGTCCATTAAAGACTAAGATTTAATCAGAAGATAGTATAGCACTTTCCCCTCCCCAGTGCCTTACCATGGCACCAACAGGGCTCATAGAATAACTGGATTTTGGCTGGCAGAGCTACAAGACACAGGCCCTCCCTGAGAAAGAGAGCTGAGGGAAGCCTGAAGTCAAGAGGGAGAGAAACAAGGACAGTCAGGGGAGCTGAAGACTCTGGCACCTACAGCTACAGCAAATATGAAACACAGTCCAGCTTCTAGGCAGATTTATATAAATCCTCACACGAAAGCCTATTTACATCAATTCCTTTTACCCAACACAACATGTCTGGCTTTCAACAAGAAAGTATAAGGCATGCCAAAAGGCAAACAAAGCCACAGTCTGAAGAGACAGGCAATCATCAGAACCAGACTCAGATATAACACAGATGTTGGAATTATCAGACAGGGAATTTTAAATAACCATGATTAATATGCTAAGGATTCTATTGGAAAAAAAAATAGACAAAACGTAAGAACATATGGGTAATGTAAGCAGAATGATGGAAATTCAAAGAAAGAATCAAAGTAAATGCTAGACATTTAAAACACTATCAGGTCAAAAACACTGAAATGAACAATGCCTCTGATGGACTCATTAGTATCCTGGGCATAGCCAAGAAAAGAATCATGAGCTTTAAGATAGGTCAAAATAAAGTTTTCAAACTGACAGGCAAGGAAAATAAAGAATGAAAAGATAGAACAGATATCCAAGAACTGTGGAACAAGTTCAAAAGGTATAACTTATGCATAACTGGAATACCAGAAGGAGAAGAGAATAGAGGAAAAGAAATATTTGAAGAAAGCATGGCCAAGAACTTTCCAAAATTAATGACAGATACCAAATCACAGATCCAGGAAGTTCAAGGAACACCAACCAGGATTAGCACCAACAAATCTACACGTAGGCACGTCACGTTCAAACTAAGAAAACAAAGGATGAAGAGAAAGTCTTGAATTGCAACCAGAAGAGAAAACAGCTTTTCTACAGAGGAACAAAGATAAGAATTATAGCTCCCTTCTCACCAGAAGCCATGCAAGCAAGAAGAGAATGGAGCAAAATATTTAAAGAAAAACAAAATACCAACTTGGAATTTTGTATATCCAGAGATGAGTGCTCATCATGTCCGACTCTTTGCAAACCCTTAGACTATTGCCCACCAGGCTCTTTTCTTCATCCTCCAGGTAAGAAAACAGGAGCGGGTTTCCTTTTCTCCTCCAAGGGATCTTCTTGACCCAGGGATCAAACCCAAGCCTTCTGCATTGGCAAGTGGATTCTTTACCACTGAGCCACCTGGGAAGCCCCCATATCCAGAGATATTACCCTTCAAAAGTGAAGGAGAAAACTCTTCAAGTTTTATATACTAATTATGCACAGCTTTCTGTATGTCAAAAATAAAAATGAGAACACAGGGAAACTTTTGGAGGTGATGAATATATCATTACTTGATTGTGGGGATGTTTTCACAGCTGTATCCATATGTCCAAACTCACCATATTGTGTACTTAAAATGTGCAATATTTTATATGTCAGTTATATCTCAGTAAAGCTGTTGTAAATAAATAAATAAGAAGGATAAATAAAAAATGTCTCAACCAGACAAGAACAGAATTCATCACCAGCAGACCTCTCCTGCAAAAGAAGTTCAAAGAAATCCTTCAGAGAGAAAGAAAATGATGTAGGTAAGAAATTCATATCTACATAAGAAAGAGTGTTGGCGAAGGAATAAACAAAGGTATAAAATCTTGTGTTTTCCACATTCTTGGGAAGGACTTCCCTGGTGGCTCAGATGGTAAAGCATCGGTCTACAATGTGGGAGACCCAGGTTCGATCTCTGGGTCGGGAAGATCCCCAGAGAAGAAAATGGCAATCCACTCCAGTACTATTGCCTGGAAAATCCCATGGACAGTGGAGCCTGGTAGGCTGCAGTCTGTGGGGTCACAAAGAATTGGACACAACTGAGCGACTTCACTTTCACCTCATTCTTAATAGATGTAAAATATAACTGATTAAAGCAGTAATAGTAACGATGTATTGAGCGACTACAGCAGGTAAGTAAGGGAAATGAATGCCAGCAGTATTATAAGTGATTAGTGGGAGGGACTAGAACTTGTCACTTGAAAGTTACCTGACTGACATGTGAAGCGATACAGTGTTATTGGAAGGCAGACACAGAACAGTTTAACATGTATATTTTAAAATTTAAGGCAACTTTTACTAAAATATTTAAAGTGTAACTGATACGCTAAGGAGATTACATGAAATCATATAAAAAGCTCAATTAAAACTAGAGAAAACAGAGACTTCCCTGGTGGTCCACTGACTAAAACTCCACACTCCCAGTGCAGGAGGCCTGGGTTCCATCTCTGATCAAGGAACTAGATCCCACGTGCCACAGCTAAGAGTCTGTGTTCTGCACCTAAAGATCCCCTCTGCCACAACCAAGAACTAGCACCGCCAAAATAATTAATTATGTTTTTAAAAACTTTAAATAAAATGTAGATTTCTCAAGTCACTATGGATTTAAAAAAAAAACAGGGAAAAAACAGAAAACATGGGGGAAAAAGAAGCAAAGAAGAAATGTAATCATAGTAAACAGTTGGAAATATGGTCAATATTAATCCAACTATATCAGTAATCACTTAGAACATGAATGGTCTAAATATTCCAATTAAAAGAGTTTATCAGAGTGGATAAAAACCAAGACCCAGCTATGCTGAATGTAAGAAACCCACTTTAAATGTGCAGACATGGATAGATTAAAAGTAAAGAGATAGAGAAGGATATATCATGCTGCTGCTGCTGCTAAGTCGCTTCAGCCGTGTCTGACTCTGTGCAACCCCATAGCCGGCAGCCCGCTAGGCTCCTCTGTCCCTGGGATTCTCCAGGCAAGAATACTGGAGTAGGTTGCTATATCCTTCTCCAATGCATGCACGCATGCTAAGTCACTTCAGTCATGTCTGACTCTGTGCAACCCTATGGACAGCAGCCTACCAGGCTCCTTTGTCCACGGGATTCTCCAGGCAAGAATACTGGAGTGAGTTGCCATTTTTTCTCCAATATATCATGCTAACACTAGTCAAGCAGCCATGAAGAGATACCCCACATCCAAGGTAACAGAAACCCAAGTAAGA
>SJYC01148928.1:0-25875 GCA_006408675.1 Madoqua kirkii | reverse complement strand
TGCTGATTACCCTGAGGGAGAGAAAGACCAAAATGGCTTAGGGAGCGGTAAAGGTCATTTCAACTGAATTTGCAACATTATAGTCCTCAAAACAATTTCACATTTGATAAATCTGGATAACAGAACAGTTCTTCATCTTTTAAAATTTTCATGATACATAATAAAGAAGAAATCATAAATCTGTAGATTATAGAAGAATGACCCTTCTTCTCAAGTCAGAAAGAGCAACACAAAAAGACTCCCATGATATGCAGGAATTTGGTAGCACATTTTAAGAATTCTTTTCTCTAATAGTCTATATTACCTTAGATCATCAATTATTGTTGATTATATTTATATCATTGATTACATATGATAATACAGCTCTGTTTTGTGCCCACTATTTTATATATGTTACATTGCATTTTAAATCATAAAGTTTAAAGAGTTCTTACTGTTTCTTAGACACAGACCTCCGACCCATCTGAGGCTCTACTTACACCATTCAGAATAGTTTTCAATCTATCTTTTGTTAAGGAGCTGAGACCACAAGAAATATTTAGGAAAGCTGTGTGTTGGAAAAGACTCTTTAATTCAGTTTCTTGTTTACGAAAAGGGCATCTTCATTAGACTGAAAGCAGAAGGCTTAAGGTGGTTATAATTAAAGTCGTTCAGGTCCTTATGTGACTTTACCAGCTTAGGAATATCAGTCATGGAGTTGGGCTCCTGAGTGAGGAGAGCAATACAGGAGATTCTAGAATCATGTTAGACCTTCCCTAGTGGCTCAGATGGTTAAAAAGCTGCCTTTAATGAGGGAGATGGGGGGGGGGGGTTGACTCCTGGGTTGGGAAGATCACTTGAAGAAAGAATGGCTACCAACTCCAGTATTCTTGCCTAGAGGATTCTATGGACAGAGGAGCCTGGCAGGCTACAGTTCACGGGGTTGCAAAGAATTAGACATGACTGAGCAACTAATACTTTCACGTCTCCAGAAACTAGAAAAATACTAAGAGGCCCTGAACTAGTTATGATAGTGAAGTGTCTGAAGTCAAACTTCTGTTTCTTTAAGATGGGGAAACTGGGCTGAGACTCCCCTCAATGTGGCCAAGTGTTCATTGCCTGAACTTGAAACAACTGGGTACAGAGATATGAGACAAGAAGAGCCATCGAGGGAGGCATCAAAGCAGATGCCTATTCATTACCTCTCTTTCTTTCCTCTCCACAAATTCAATATTTTTCATGGTGAAAGAGCACATCTGAAGCCATGACAAAGCCTGAATTAAAGCCATCTATCAATTTGAAGTGGTTTCTAGTTTACAACCTCAAGCCACCCCACTTCTATCTCCTTAGAGGGAAAATACAATAGAAATGCAAAATACTAGTAACATATACATCCTCAACTCTTTCACAAGGGTATTGTAAAGACTAATGAGTTATTGTTTGAAAAGACCTTAGTGGCTTTATAATGAAAGGTAGAATATACATAGAGTTTCCAAGGTTTTATTTTGTTGTTATTATAATTACCCTGGTCTGTGAGGCATACAGCCAGCCAAGCATCTCCTCCTTTCTTCTTCCTTGTTTATGCTTGAAAAGTAAGCCTGTCCTAGTTGTGTTAATCACTTTTTTACTTTGTTGTCAGATACGATGGACTAAACTCTGGATTATTCAGTTAGCTGAAAAGCCAAATGCAACACTTCAGAAAATTCTCAGGCCCTCGTAACATTTCATTTTCTCCTTTCGACCCCTAAAGGATATCCCCTAAAGAGTGCCAGACCTTCTATTCTGATAGTTTGTCTAATCAGGTGATTTGGTTAGGGGGATTTGGGAAGTGATATTAAGCAGCAGAGGAAGCTTTTTTATTCCATCCTTTACAAAATGGAAGCTAGTCTTCTTTGTGCATCTCTAATAAGGAATATGTGCGTTCAGAAGCATCACTCAAGGGTAACTATGCATAGGCCTTCGTTTATCTGAAAGCTGATTTCTCTAGGTCTTTTCTGACCCTGAGTTCTGGGATCTCTTTTGCATTTGCCAAACCGTACACCTTTTCCCTGCTTCCTGCCCCTCTCTTGTTATGTATGGGCTGTCTCTGTCTAAAATCCCTTATGCTGATTTCCAGACACGCTTATTTATGTTCACTCACTAATTGAAAATCTCATATTTGAAGTTATTATTCTGATTGATGTCTGTCATTTTGATCAAGCAGTAGCTCACAGATGCTTTGTTAGAACAATTTTACAAGTGAGTTTATCATCATGCCTTTTTCTTCTGACCTTCTCTATGGCTGGTAGCAAAAAAAAAAAAAATCTAAGTGGAGGCTCAGAAAGAGGAGATGTTTGGCAAGCCTCCCAAATTCAAATTCCATTGTGCCTTCCCTATTAAAGACACAATTCTTCTGTTTCATATGTTGTTGATGGCAATAGAGAAGAAGCATAGCAAACAGACTCAGTGCAGGGAAAGAAAAACAAATGGAAATGGGACCTCTCCCTACTGACTGGCACTACCTTTCTCTCCGGAAGCAAAGCCAACCTTCTCACTCTTCTACACAGTTAGTCTTGGGGGATGGGGCTGGGGGACAGGTTCAGTAGTACTTTATTAAAAGATATATGCTGTTGAACACTTATTTCAAGTACCCTGAGGCAGTCCACATTTCCTCTATCAGCATGCACCACCACTTATACTGATGCCATAATGCTTGATGATGTCTTACTAGGCATCTTTGGCACTGAACATTAGGTGATCGTATTCACATCAGATCCTCGTTCCATTGTTAGTAATTCAGGGAAAAGAAAGAGCCACTTTCTATTTCTGAGTCTTAATTTTCTCTCCTATAAAGATGATCATATCTGCACTGTTTATCTCTAAGGTTAAAGACGAAGCCACTTAGAATTTTATTTTTCAAATTGCAGTTATTTTTATTACTATTTAAATCATTTTAAAATATGACCATCCTCACATAGAATAAGTCCCACAATTTATTTTAGAGTATGTTTAGTGAAAACTTTGAAAAATGCTTGTCAGATTGTTTTCCATGATGTGTGAAATTCAGAGAAGTTTGCAGATCTGAGTTAGTGTAGGCAAAAGGGTACTAAAAAGGGGAAAGGGACTCAGAAAAGATAGGACAGAGAAAGCAAATTCTAAGCACGTCACACATCTGCCAAGTCCTGCTAACTGACTGTTTTATTTAAAAAAGGGAAAAAAAAATTTCCTAAAGTATATAAGTTGCTCTGTAACCAAATATATTCACATTCAAATTAATCTGGTTAATACTGCAAAGGATATTCCTGCTTTGAAGATTAGTGATACCCATTCACATAGTTAAGTTCATTCTATCAGAAGCTTATTTCAATTTATTTATTTCAAATTTCACAAATATATTTGAATCCACTTTTATTTATCACAAAGATTCAGACCCAAGACATTATTACTTTTTGAAACAGTTTTAAATACTTTGTATTCAAACATAGGTCTCCTGTGATTAAGTATTTTTGTCTATAGAATCATGAATTATTAGTGTTGGAAGAATTTTGAGCTTATTTAAACCAATTTTATGTCTAAGGCATGGAATTTTCTACGGGAGGAATTCTTCTTAACACATGAGAACTTAGGGTTTGCTTGAATATCTTTGAAAGTCCTACTTTATGAGACCAGAAAGACTAATGGAGGAAAGCTTCAGTTTTTGAAAGATGATTCAGATTGAGTGAAAACTCTGGTTTCTGCTTATTTTTAGACAATGACTACACTTCCCCTTAGGACTATTTTTCTTTACTTATTTATTTAAAGCATGTATTTATGAAAATCTTTCTTTCTTCTTCTTCTTTTTCTTTTTCTTCTTTTTCTTCTTTTTTTGACAAAGTATTCTAGACAGAGGGCTTTCCTGATGGTTCTGCAGTAAAGAATCTGCCTGTAATGCAGGAGATGCAAGTTCAGTTCCTGGGCCGGGAAGATCCTCTGGAAAAGGAAATGACAACTCAACTCCAGTATTGTTGCCTAGGAAGTACCATGGGGGAGGACCCTGGCAGGCTATAGTTCATGGGATCACAAAAGAGCTGGACACAACTTGATGCCTAAACAATAACCTCAACATTGTAGACAGAGGATGTTTCAGAGAAAAAGACTCATAAAAATCCTTGCTCTGACTGAGTTTACATACTTTGGTGAAAATAAATAAGCAGTAAGCAAGTAAACTAATAAGTTGTATAACATCAAGATGTAATAAATTATATGGAAATAATAAAGCAATTTTAGTGATAAAGAAAGATTTACTCCTTGGAAGGAAAGTTATGAGTAACCTAGATAACATATTAAAAAGCAGAGACACTACTTTGCCAACAAAGGTCCGTCTAGTCAAGGCTATGGTTTTTCCAGTGGTCATGTATGGATGTGAGAGTTGGACTGTGAAGAAAGCTGAGCGCCGAAGAATTGATGCTTTTGAACTGTGGTGTTGAAGAAGACTCTTGAGAATCCCTTGGAGTGCAAGGAGATTCAACCAGTCCATTCTAAAGGAAATCAGCCCTGGGTGTTCTTTGGAAGGAATGATGCTAAAGCTGAAACTCCAGTATTCTGGCCACCTCATGCGAAGAGTTGACTCACTGGAAAAGACTCTGATGCTGGGAAGGATTGGAGGCAGGAGGAGAAGGGGACAACAGAGGATGAGATGGCTGGATGGCATCACCAACTTGATGGACATGAGGTTGAGTGAACTCCGGGGGTTGGTGATAAACAGGGAGGCCTGGTGTGCTGTGTGTGATTCATGGGGTCGCAAAGAGTTGGACACGACTACATGACTGAACTAGACTAAACACTAGTCAAAAGAAAGATGGAGTAGTTACATTAATCTCAGACAAAGCAGACTTCAAAATATGGAAGACTATCAGGGATAAAGAGGGGACTTACATAATGGATAATGGGGTCAGTTCTCCAAGGGGACATAAAAGCCCTAATACATGAATACTTAATAATGGAGCATCAAAATATGAGAGGCAAAAACTGATAGAACTTCAAGGAGAACTAAACACATCAACTATTCTAGCTGAAAGCTCCAATACCTTTCTATCAGTAATTGGTAGATACAACAGGCAGAAAATCTGTGAAGATAGAGATGACCTGGATAGTCAATGCAGTCTACCTGACATTTAGAGAATATTCCATCCCACAGCACAAACACTGTCTTCTCAAAAATCATAACTCAGTTTACATAAAGGTGAAAACAGCACACCTAATCTGTTGTTAGATGTCAGGATAGTGGTTAGCTTTGGGGAGCAGGATAAGAGGGTACCTGGGAGGTACATGAGGCTACTAGTAAAGTTCTAGTTTGTGACAGTTGCATGTGAACGTTAGGATAATTCATCAAGACACGCATTTATGCTTTTGCACTTCTCGTGTGCTTATTATGTTTCAAGTAAGTTAATTTTTTTAAAGACATGGAAGCAAAGGGATGCCTGGAAATAACAGAGTTGCCTGTAGGACAGTCTGCACAGTTGCCAAAGGGCTGCAATTAAGATGCAGCTTTGAGCATCTCAGGAAATTCTAGAGTAGGTCACTTTAGGAGGAGGAAAGTGACCTGCTCCCAAACATCCAGAAGCTGGGGCGAAAGAGGAGAGAACCCAGGGGCAGGAGAAGTGAAACCTCTGCACAGACGCCTTGAAGGTACAGATGCTCCCAAAGACTTTCTTCTCTCACAGAGGAAGAAAGAGGGGCAGAGAGGTGATTTGATGACTTTGATCAAGATTCGCAGGCTTAAGCTGAAAATAAGCAGAGCCCCTAGTGCTCCTTGATGTCCTCACAAACAGGCAGAATGGAGTCTGAAGAAACAGAAATATTGTTTTCTTGCTTAACATACTTCCTTCTGAGTGGATGCGTTATGTGACTCAGTGGCGCTTGCTTTTTGAGCAAGAACAATGACTCTATTCAAATTTCTCAGATTCCTTGAGACAAGTGTAAACTCTAGTTTTAGTTTCAGGACAAAGTGAAACGGGGCTTCCCCAGTGGCTCAGTGGTAAAGAATTTGCCTGCAACACAGGAAACTCAGGAAATGCAAGTTTGATCCCTGGGCCTGGAAGATCCCCTGGAGGAGGAAATGGAAAGCCAACCCAGTATTCTTGCCTGGAGAATCCCATGGACAGAGGAGCTTGGTGGGATACAGTCCATGGGGTCACAAAAGAACTGGACATGACTGAGCATTGCACTGTACACAAGAAATGAAACGCACTCCTAACCAGCTTGCTTTATCTTTGCTTTTTTTCCCCTCTTGGACCTAATAAATGGCTTTTTCTCAATTTCCTTAATTGTTCATTATAACAAGCAGAGGCCAAAAGAGCAGAGAGAAGTAAAGTTATTAAATGATCTCACCACACCTTTTCTCTCGATTTTTAAAATTTTTTGATATGGACCATTTTTAAGTATTTACTCAACAGGCTACAACATTGCTTCTGTTTTATATTTTGGCCAGAGGTATATGGGATCTTAGCTCCTCCACCAGGGATTGAATCCACTGCCCCTGCACTAGACTACACTAAAGTCTTTGTGTGGATCACAACAAACTGTGGGAAATGCTTAAAGAGACAGAAGTAACAGACCACTTTACCTGTCCCCTGAGAAACCTGTATGCATGTCAAGAAGCAACAGTTAGAACCGGACCTGAAACAACAGACTGATTCAAAACTGGGAAAGGAGTATGACAAGGCCGTATTACTGTCAACTTGCTTAACTTATATCCAGAGTACATCTTGTGACATGCCAGGCTGGGTGAATCAGAAACTGGCATCAAGATCGCTGGGAGAAATGCCAACAATCTCAGGTATGCAGATGATACCACTCTAATGGCAAAAAGTGAAGAGGAACTAAAGAGTCTCCTAATGAGGACAAAAGAGAAGAGTGAAAAAGCCAACTTGAAACTCAACATCAAAAAAAAAAAAAGATCATGACATCCAGTCCCATCACTTAACAACAAATAGAATCAGAGAAAGTAGCAGCAGATTTTATTTTCTTGCATCCCCAAATCACTACAGATGGTGACTGCAGCCACAAAATTAAAAGACTCTTGCTCCTTGGAAGAAAAGCTGTGACCAGCCTAGACAGTGTATTGAAAAGCAAGGACATCACTTTGCCAACAAACGTCTATACGGTCAAAGCTATGGTTTTCCAGTAGTCATGTATGGATGTGAGAGCTGGACCATAATGAAAGCTGAGTGCCCAAGAATTTATGCTTTCAAATTGTGGTACTGGAGAAGACTCTTGAGAGTCCCTTGGACAGAAAGGAGATCAAACAAGTCAGTCTTACAGGAAATCAACCCTGAATATTCGTTGGAAGGACTGATGCTGAAACTCCAATATTTTGGCCACTTGATGTGAAGAGCCAACTCACTGGAAAAGACCCTGGTGCTGGGAAAGATTAAAGGCAGGAGGAGAAGGGAATGACAGAGGATGAGATGATTGAATGACATCACTATTCAGTGTACATGATTCTGAGCAAACTCTGGGAGATAGCAGAGGACAGAAGAGCCTGGCATGCTGCAGTCCATGGTGTCTCAAAGAGTCCGACATGCCTTAGTGACTAAACAACAACTAAACCAACACATACAAATGCTGAACACTTTCACCTCCTTTCTCCCTTCCCCACTGCCAACTGTTGATGCCAAAGAGCCGCAGAATCCTCTGCTTGCAGACATCAAAGGGACAGAAGAGAACTCAACATCGAGATCAATCACCCATGAAAAATCAGGAGGGTTTTCTTTTTTTCTGGTAACATGTTTGTAATTAACCTACAAACCTAAATTCTGTGCAAAAGAACCCAGTGCAAAATCCCAAGGCAGTAATCAAATCCTGCTTCTTGGTTTCATACTTCAGGCCTGCCACACGTTAACTCCGGGGCTTCCCTGGTGGCTCAGCTGGTAAAGAATCTGCCTGCAATGCGGGAGATCTGGATTCGATCCTGGGTTGGGAAGGTCCCCTGGAGAAGGGAAAGGCTACCCACTCCAGTATTCTGGCCTGGAGAATTCCATGGCCTGTATAGTCCATGGGGTCGCAAAGAGTTGGACACAACTGAGCGACTTTCACTTTCTCCTCTCCAGCACTAATCAGGAATGAGAGAGATCTTCCATCTTCAACTTGTGGCCTTCAATTTACTCCCTAGTGGGCCTTGCTGCTTTTCTAGTCTGGCCTCCTCATCACATGGATAAAGTCGAGGCCCAGGGAGACAGCATCCTACTAAGGGTCACACAAGGTCAGAGGTGCAGCAGGGACCACAGCGTGACCTTGCCCCTGCCTTTACCTGTGTGGCCCCATGAGGAGAAGCCTTGGTCCCCAGGGCCCTGCTCCCTGTCGCTGCCTGGAGCCCCTGCCCTGACCCCCAGTGCTGCTTCTAGTCACGTGATAACTTCCGGAAACGTGCCCCCTCCTGAAAACTGAGAGCTGCCTCCTCCTGTCGTGTCAGTGCATCAGAGGCCACCGCAGGCAGGAGCTCTCCCCACGTCCAGCCAGGCCCATCTCTGCCCTGTCTGGTCCCTCCCTCGCCTCAAGGCCCGTCTCCAGCTGGGCTCCTGAGCAGCTCCCTTCCAGCTTCCCGAGGCCCCTGTCTCGTGGATGGGCCATTTCTCTCTCTCTCCTGTTCTTTCCCACTCCACCAGTTTCCTGCAACGATTTCAACGCTGATGCCTCTCAGAGAACAGCACAGATGCCCTGGTCTCCGGCTCTCTCCCCTTCTGGAGTGGCTCCTTGCATTGACCGCCCCCTTCCTTCCATCCCATGGAATGATCCCCATGGGATCCATGGCTGGTCACCAGGAGACAAGCTCAAACTGCTGACCTCAGAAGAAGCCCAGGATCCTGGCTGCAGTGGGCATCCAGGTGACCCAGGCCAGAAGTGCCCCCATTGCCAGAGAGCTGTCTGTGCTGTCTGCCGCTTGTCATGGCGAGGGGGCACCGTCTTCCCGAGGCACAGGGGCCTGACGGGCCACATGGCTGAAGGTCAGAGCACCGGCCAGCCGTGGCACCAGGGAGCACCCAGGCCTCGAACCCACAGCCACACAGGCGGTACTGCAAACCAACTTCCCATGAAGAGCCAGATGTGACCTGTGGACCCAGGGCCATACTGGCTAACATGCCAAGAGTACTGGCCACAGAGGGCTACGCCGGCAGAGCCCTGTGTCCAGCATGCCACCCTGCAATCCAGTCGGCCTCTGAAAACACAGCCATCAGCCCCGTCTGCAGGACTGGAATGGAGAGAAACCAGTGAAAACTGGACTAAGCCTTCAATCTGACCACGAGGCTCTGAATGTCTGCAGGGCTGAGGGCAGAAGTGTGCACCTGCCCAGGAGCTGGGGGCCGGGTGTCCTGCACACAGGCCTCTGGCAGCCCCCAGGCTCTGTGGCTTTCTGTCCCTCCATCCCCCTCACTGACCCTCACAGACACCATTAAATAGCAGGGATCAGGGCCACCAGGCACCCCAGTGAGTCACATCTCTTCCCAGGGACGCAGCTGCTCTGACTGTACTTCCAAAAAGGAGCTTGGCTGGAGGGCCAACCCTCACCCACCCCAGGTGCCTTCATGCCTAGCTGTGCCCGTAAGGGGTGTGCTTGTGTGTCTGTCTGAAAATGTGTGTGTGTGTGTGTCAGTGTGTGAGCAACATGGAGAAACACACACACTGAGAAACACAAAGAGAGATCTCAATCAGTATATAATTTGACTCTATAGTTAAACACACAGGCCACAGCCATGGCCATTTTGCCAAGTGGCCATAAAACTGCAAGATAAATAGGAAACCCTTAAATGGCAGGGATTTTTCTGGGTAGGGAGTGGTGTGATAAAGCGCTATCTGAACCAGGTCAAGCTTGCCGTGACCCGGGTGGAGTGGACAAACAGACAAGACCCCGCTTCTCTTCGGTATAAAACCTTCTCCATAAAACCCATAAAACCTCCAAGGCTGAGAGCCTGGGTTGAGGGCAGGTCCCCATGACCCCTCCTGGGAACCAGGCTCCCCGCCCCCCATGATAGCAACCGGGATGAGGGGGCCCACTCGGCAAGGATGGGGTCCAGTTTTCCCCCCAGCACACATATACTCATATGCATATATACGCACATGTGCACAAACATACACACATGCATGTGCACAGATATATACATGTGTGCACACATGCACACACATATACACATGTGTGCACACATGCACACATATGCACACATATACACCCACTTGCTTTTTGATGCCTGCCATCCAAACAACCTGCTCAGGGACCATCTTTCCCTGAAGGCGGGATGCACAGTTCCCTCCATCTCCCACCACAGAGGCCCTGCCCCCCAAATTCAGGTCTGCACTCCTCAGCTCCCAAGAGGAACTGTTCTCTACAACTGAACAGTCATGTGAAACACTGTTTTTCTCTTTTTTTCCAAAAAAGAAAGGTCTCAAACTTAGGATCCTGTGGCTGGATTGCTCTGAGAAGGGAAGAGGGGGGCTTCTCCCCCCATCAGCATGAAGAGAGTCTCATCCAGGGGTCTCACTACCGCTCCTTCCTCCTGACTCCTTGCTGGCAGAGTGGCCAGGACCAGCCAGGGCCATCAGACAATCAGGGGGAGCCCGTGGACTGCAGCAGAGGAGACCCACAGAGAGCAGAGAGCTGCGCGGGACTGGACAGGATGAAGCAGGAGGGAGGAAGGTGCCCCCTCTAAAGACAGCAGGAGAGCGGAGGATGGTGACATTCTTTTAAACCCCTGCCATGCCAGGCCCTACATCCAGTGCCTAGCACCTTCAACAGAGTCTTCCGAAGTCAGAATCAGTGCATCCATTTGATGGACGAAGGAACTGAGACTCAGAGAGGTTAAGACATTCGCCCATGGTCACACAGCTAACAAGCATCCAAGCAGGGTATGAACAGAATCAGAAGACCAGCTGGGAGCAGGGAGGCAGGGTAGGGGGCGACCGGGGCCTGCACTTCGTGGCCTTGGGGGCAACCGGGGCCTGCACTTCGTGGCCTTGGTGTCCTGCTACGTAGATGGGGATCTTGGCTTCTCTCAGCAGAGCAGGACAGTGAAGCACAGCAGGCCAGGCCCAGGGCCCAGGGGTCAGAGTGCTGTTGCTCAGCCCGGCCACAGTGGCCCTTCACCCTGATAACACACTGTATCCAGCAAAGCATGTCCTGTGTGGCCATGAGCTCACTGACCACTCTCAGTCGACCATGCTCGACCCCCCGCCACCTCACCCACCCACACGCAGACAGGGTGTGCAGACCCCAGGGCCCCTCAGCTGCAGAGCGAGACGCAGGAAAGGCCAGGGCACTGGGCTGGGCAGTCCCAGCAGGTGTTCAGCCATCAGGAGCAGGGTCAGCATCGCCCACTCAAGTCCACAAACAGGACGAACAACAGACTCACCCCAAGACCACCTGACCTGGGTTCTCAGAGGGGGAGCGCTTGTGGTGGGAGAGTCAGAGGAGTGTAAATCTGGGTTGGCCTGGGGTGCCCTGAGGGGGGTTCTCTTCTCCAGGAATGGCCTCCCCCCAACCCAGGTTAATGTCTGCTGCCCAGGCCTCAGCCCATGTCCCCAGCCGTGGGTGGTCACCATCACCTACCCCATGGGGAACTGGCATGTGAGTAACTCAGGCACTTGATCCTTCAAGGCACCGCATGAGGCCACGGGACTCGGGCACACACTGGCCTCGGGAGCCCGGGGGGTGAGGGTGGCGGCCGGCACTTGTCCTCAGAGCAGTGAGTTCACCTCCCAGAGACCTGTCACCTCTGCAAGGGACGTTTGGGATACCACAGTCATGCTCTTCTTTTTAAAGTCCTCAGGCTGATGGTTCTCATCTGATTTGAGAGAAAGAACTTCTCTCTGTTCAGTTTTGTTTTGTTTTGTTTTTAAGGAATTTTATATAAAGGCCAGATAAACACCCTCGGTCTCAGTCACGCGCTCCAAGCCTTTAAGACGTGTCCAACTAATGAACACGCACCTCAAGAGGTTAAGGCGTGCTGCCTATCGCCTCCAGATTATTTTAGGCGTGTGAACTTCCAGAAATCAGCACCTTTTCTAATTCCTACCTGACAAGTCAGTGTAGCAAACTTTAAAATGAAAAATGTGTCAACTTCAAGCTTCCCATTCTGCCCTCAGCCTCCCCGATGACTGCCAGTGGCCCCGATACCACCTGCCTCTCCCTCTATCTCTGGCAAAAATTGGGAAGTGCCAGGACAGCCTGCCCATCCAGTCTCAAAGCCAGGGCCTGAGCAGGAATTGTCTGATAAATGTTTACAGAAAGAGAGCCTGCCTTGGCCTGGGGTGAACTGCATCACCCCCCTGGCATCCGGCCGGGCCACCTTACGGAGAGGTGACACCCCAGGGTGAGAGGGTCCACTTGGGCCTTTAATTTCAACACTTGCTGTGCGACTCTCGGCCACCTACCTGATCCTTCTGGGCCCCAGTTTCCTCATCTCTGAGTTAGGGATCACCATAGTGAAAGTAAAAGTTGCTCAGTCATGTCCAACTCTTTGCAACCCCATGGACTGTATAATGGAATTCTCCAGGCCACAGTACTGGAGTGGGTAACCTTTCCCTTCTTCGGGGGATCATCCCAACCCAGGGATCAAATCCAGGTCTCCCACATTGCAGGGGGATTCTTTACCAGCCGAGCCACAAGGGAAGCCCAAGAATACTGGAGTGGGTAGCCTATCCCTTCTCCAGTGGATCTTCCCAATCCAGGAATCGAACCAGGGTCTCCTGCATTGCAGGCAGATTCTCTACCAACTGAGCTATGAGGGAAGCCCAGGGATCACGATAGAAGCGTCAACTTAGATACTTGTGAGGATTCATTAAAGTAACATGTGTGCCCCAGCAGATCACAAACATTAGCCAGGCTTACAACACAAAGTCATGGTGCTCAGTAAGTTACTGTGTCAAATTAATTAATAGAAAGTCTAAAGGGAAAGAAGAATGTCACCGATCCTAAAGCTCTGGCTCTAGGCTTTCCTTGGTGGCCCATGAGTTAAGAATTGGCTTGCCAATGCAGGGGACCTGGATTCAATTCCGGTTCCGGGAAGATCCCACATGCCAAGGGATAACTAAGCCTGTGTGTCACAACCACTGAGCCTGTGCTCTGGAGGCCGAGGTCTTCGTCAACTTAGATACTTGTGAGGATTCATTAAAGTAACATGTGTGCCCCAGCAGATCACAAACATTAGCCAGGCTTACAACACAAAGTCATGGTGCTCAGTAAGTTACTGTGTCAAATTAATTAATAGAAAGTCTAAAGGGAAAGAAGAATGTCACCGATCCTAAAGCTCTGGCTCTAGGCTTTCCTTGGTGGCCCATGGGTTAAGAATTGGCTTGCCAATGCAGGGGACCTGGATTCAATTCCGGTTCCGGGAAGATCCCACATGCCAAGGGATAACTAAGCCTGTGTGTCACAACCACTGAGCCTGTGCTCTGGAGGCCGAGGTCTGCAACAAAAGAAGCCACTTCAGTGAGGAGTTTGTGCCCACAGCTAGAGCAGCGCCTGCTCGCCGCAGCTAGAGAGTCTGCCCATGGCAACAAAGACCCAGTGCAGCCACAGATAAGCAACGTTTTTTTTAAACTTTAAAAAATTTTTGATGTTATTTCACCTTAATGATCATTTTATGGAAATACAACAGCAATGGATATGATCATTCACTGAGTGAAACATAGTATGTATCTCTGCCCACTGTACTTGGATTACTACACTCAATATGCCAGCAAATTTGGCCTTGGAGCACAAAACGCAGCAGGTCAAAGGCTAATAGAGTTTTGCCAAGAGAACGCACTGGTCATAGCAAACACCCTCTCCCAACAGCACAGGAGAAGACTCTATACATGGACATCACCAGATGGCCAACACCAAAATCAGATTGATTATATTCTTTACAGCCAAAGATGGAGAAGCTCTATACAGTCAGCAAAAACAAGACCAGGAGCTGACTGTGGCTCAGATCATGAACTCCTTATTGCCAAATTCAGACTTAAATTGAAGAAAGTAGGGAAAACCACTAGACCATTCAGGTATAACCTAAATCAAATCTCTTATGATTATACAGTGGAAGTGAGAAATAGATTCAAGGGATTAGATCTGATAGACAGAGTGCCTAAAGAACTATGGACGGAGGTTCATGACGTTGTACAGGAGGCAGTGATCAAGACCATCCCCAAGAAAAAGAAATGCAAGAAGGCAAAATGGTTGTCTGAGGAGGCCTTACAAATAGCTATGAATAGAAGAGAAGCAAAGGCAAAGGAGAAAAGAAAAGATATGCCCATTTAAATGCAGAGTACCAAAGAATAGCAAGGAGAGATAAGAAAGCCTTCCTCAGATCAAGGCAAAGAAACAGAGGAAAACAATAGAATGGGAAAGAATAGAGATCTCTTCAAGAAAATTAGAGATACCAAGGGAACATTTCATACAAAGATGGGCACAATAAAAGACAGAAAAGGTATGGACCTAAAAGAAGCAGAAGATATTAAGAAGAGGTGGCAAGAATACACAGAAGAACTATACAAAAAAGATCTTCATGACCCAGATAATCACGATGGTGTGATCATTCACCTAGAGCCAGACAACCTGGAATGTGAAGTCAAGTGGGCCTTAGGAAGCATCTCTATGAACAAAGCTAGTGGAGGTGATGGAATTCCAGTGGAGCTATTTCAAACCCTGAAAGATGATATTCTGAAAGTGCTGCACTCAATATGCCAGAAAATTTGGAAAACTCAGCAGTGGCCACTGGACTGGAAAAGGTCAGTTTTCATCCCAACCCCAAAGAAAGGCAATGCCAAAGAATGCTCAAACTACCACACAATTGCACTCATCTCACAAGCTAATAAAGTAATGCTCAAAATTCTCCAAGCCAGGCTTCAACAGTATGTGAACTGTGAACTTGCAGGTGTTCAAGCTGGATTTTGAAAAGAGATCAGATTGCCAACATCCGTTGGATCATCAAAAAAGCAGGAGGGTTCCAGAAAAACAGGTACTTTTGCTTAATTGATTACGTCAAAGCCTTTGACTGTGTGGATCACAGCAAACTGGAAAATTCTTCAAGAGATGGAAATACAAGACCATGTGACCTGCCTCCAGAGAAATCTGTATGGAGGTCAGGAAGCAACAGTTAGAACTGAACATGGAACAACAGACTGGTTCCAAATAGGAAAAGGAGTACATCAAGGCTGTATATTGTCACCCTGCTTGTTTAACTTATATGCAGAGTATATTATGCAAACTGCCAGGCTGGATGAAGCACAAACTGGAATCAAGATTTTCAGGAGGAATATCAATAACCTCACATATGCAGATGACACCACCCTTATGGCAGAAAGTGAAGAACTGAAGAACCTCTAGATGAAAATGAAAGAAGAGAGTGAAAAAGCTAACTTAAAACTCAACATTCAGAAAACTAAGATCATGGCATCTGGTCCCATCATTTCATGGCAAATAGATGGAGAAACAATGGAAATAGTGAGAGATTTTCTTTTCTTGGACTCCAAAATCACTGCAGATGGTGATTGCAGCCATGAAATTAAAAGATGCTTACTCCTTGGAAGAAAAGCTATGACCAACCTAGACAGCATATTAAAAAGCAGAGCCATTACTTTGCTAACAAAGATCCATCTAGTCAAGGCTATAGTTTTTCTAGTAGTCGTGTATGGATGTGAGAGTTAGACTATAAAGAAAGCTGAGGGTCAAAGAATTGATGCTTTTGAACTGTAGTGTTGGAGAAGACTCTTGAGAGTCCCTTGGACTGCAAGGAGATCCAACCAGTCCATCCTAAAAGAAATCAATCCTGAATATTCATTGGAAGAACTGATATTGTGAAGCTGAAGCTCCAATACTTTGGCCACCTGATTCAAATAATTGACTCATTTGAAAAGACCCTGATGCTGGGAAAGATTGAAGGTAGGAAGAGAAGGAGATGACAGAGTATGAGATGGTTGGATGGCATCACTGGTGAGATGTACATGAGTCTGAGCAGGACTTCGTGATGGACAGAGAGGTCTGGTGTGCTGCAGTCCATGGGGTCTCAGAGAGTCAAACACAACTGAACCGAGCTGATACTTGGATTTAAAATTTATTTTAAAAGTCATTGGCCAATCCTTATTACGTATCAGTAGTCTTACAGGAGGGATATACTCACCTTTAAGGATTCAGGAAACAAAATTTTTACTCCATAAAATCATAGAATAAATGCCAATGGATGTACTACTTCAAAAGTTTTCATTGACATCTCAACTGAAATGTCTCAAAAGTTTATTTTCCAAAAACATTCACTTTTAAAAGTTCCTATTCTGGCTGTGTCTAAATAGGGTTGCTTTCTTTCAAAATGTCTTAGTCATCATTCCAGCACCTATGGGTACCTGGGGCCTGCTGCACAGGTCTCCCAGAAAACAGTTAAGAACACTCCCACTCTTGGAACAGAGACGACTTGAGAGCAATCTTGAAAATCAGATCCTTTGCTTGGAAGCAAGAATCCAAGGCTTTCTTCCAAGGTGGCCTTTGTCCCTCCACAGCCTCAGTTTTATCCTGCCCATCCCTCTGCCCCCCACCATCCTACCACCTCCCTGCAATTGTTTCCTGGGCCTCCAACCTCCATCCTATCAGGTCATTGTGCTCCTGTTTTCCTCGCACACAATACACCCTTCACAAGGCTCTTTCTAAACCTAGTTAATCCTCCAAGATAGGCAGACTGTGCTGGGGTGAGGGGTTCACCCAGGAGTCTCTAGGGCTTCAGGAACCAAGGTCACACCTTTCTCACTCGAGTGCTTGGGGACCATGGGCTCCATGTGTGGGGACCTGTACTCATGAAGACATGGTTTCCAGGTCTGCTGAGTTGATTGAACTCATCAGCACACATCAGCACTGCTCACAGCCCAAAGGCGAAGGGGCCCAGAGTGGGGAGGCTGGCAAGGATCTAAGTGCCCAGGAAGAGAAGGAATCTGGGTCACACCACCCCAGTCCTGCCTCTGAATCTTTGCCTGCAGAGCTTCCATCATCTGCCTAGATCCTGGGTCCCTGCCCTGCTCTCAGGCTGCTGTACACACTCATATGGACCTGGCCTCCACTGAGAGTGGAAGCAAATACCCTGTGGCCTCCCAGTGCCTTCCCAATGCCCTGTGACCCCCAATGCCCTCCCTTCTCTGACTATGGCCTGAATGCAGCCCTGCTTGGGGATCTTCTCTGAACTGAAAGCCAAGATGGGGCCTCCCTCCTCCAACCTCAAGTCTCTCCTCCCAGGGGCTGCAGGCCCATCTGTCCAGCTGAACAGACCAGAGAAAAGTCGCCTGCTGTCTCCCCGCCCCTCCGCCCCCACCACAGCCTCTAAGGAAATGTTCTGAGGTCAACGAGAAGGAGGGGGCTGAGGAAGTACAGCTCTCTGAGCCTGGCATCCATGGGGCTGTCGGCCTGGGGGACACAGGCAAGAAGCCCCAGGGCCTGCCAGCTCACGAGGGCCCCCTCCCTGCAGCCCAGTGTCCACCCTGGACACGTGTGCATGGAGAGCTGTTCCCTGAGACAGGTCATGAGAAAAGATGTCACTGGATTTGTTAGTTTTTCTGTTGCCACAAACAGAGATTATCCCTCAAATTAGCACAAACTCAGTGGCTTAGAAGAACACACATTTATTTTCTTCCACTTCTGGAGGCCAGAAGTCCAAAGTAAGTTTCATGGGGCTAAAACCAAGGTGTTGTAGGGCTGTATCCTTCCTGGAGCCTCCCAGGGACAGCCTGCTTCCTTGTCCTTTCCAGCTTCCAGAGGCCACCTGCGTTCCTTGGCTTGTGAACCCTCCACCTTCACAGTCAGCACTGGCCAGCTGGCTCTTCCCACACAGCATCGCTGGAACACCTCCACCTTTAAGGTGTTGTAGGGCTGTATCCTTCCTGGAGCCTCCCAGGGACAGCCTGCTTCCTTGTCCTTTCCAGCTTCCAGAGGCCACCTGCGTTCCTTGGCTTGTGAACCCTCCACCTTCACAGTCAGCACTGGCCAGCTGGCTCTTCCCACACAGCATCGCTGGAACACCTCCACCTTCCACACTGGGACTTCCCTGGTGGCTCAGACAATGAAGAATCTGCCTGCAATGTAGGAGAACTGGGTTCGATCCCTGGGTTGGGAAGATCCCCTGGAGAAGGGCATGGCAACCCACTCCAGCCATCTTGCCTGGAGAATCCCATGGACAGAGGAGCCTGGGAGGCCACAGTTCATGGGGTCACAAAGAGTTGGACACAACTGAGTGAGTAACGCTTCCACACTGGGCCCACTTGGGTAATCCAGGGCAATCTCCCCACCTCAGTGCCCTTGGCTGAACCATATCTGCCAAGTGCCTCTTTCTTTCACAGTTTCTCGGGCTGAGAATGTGTTCATCTTGGGGGAAGAGGGGAGTTATTCTGCCCACCGCAATCAAAGGAGGGTGCTTTCCCCAGGACACACTGTGAATAGACACCTCCACTCTGGACCAGCATCTGGGGGGCACTAGATGCACTCATATGTGGTCTTTGTAATCAGAGAGCCACATCCGCTGGGGCCTCTGTGTGCTCACAGCCCTGGGGAAGGATCGTCTCCGGGACCCAGGTCCCCTTGTGAGCAGGCAGGAGACAGGGGGTATGCCTTCTGTGAGACACCTCCTCCAGGAAGCGGCCTTTTTCCTGCTTTGAAGAGCTGGAAATGCTGGGTCCACGAGGAGCGGCCAGGGCCCCCTGGAAGAAAGAGGAGCCCCAAAACTCTGGGCAGCTCCAACCAAGGGACCCCTCAGGCAGACGGGCCATCCAGGGGAAACCTTGGGGAGCTCTGAAGCAGGGGGAGGCCTGCCATGTGACTTGCAGAGCCTGGGGAGCCCAGGAGGGACGACAAGATGCGGGGACTTCGTCTAAGCGGTGGTGGGGCAGGCCCTGAGAGTGCTCAGCCAGACATCATGGAGAACAGGCAGGACCGCCCAGCCAAGGGACGCCAGAGGCCTATGCCCCGCCATGCCCCAGGCAGGGATGGTGGGAAAGGAATAGGGGCTGCAGGGTGGCTCCTCGCAGCCCAGAGCAAAGGAGGCTGGCAGAGCAGGCGCAGGGGGACACCGATCTCCAGTCACTGCCCGGAGGGAGTGACTTTCTGCCCCAGAGCCTGGCTCGTTTGAGCACAAAGACAGTCTTTATCCCTTCGCATCTCCAGAAATCACCAACCCTGCAATCTTAGGACTGGACGGCATCCTAGAAAGTCACCTGGTCAGCCTCATCTGCCAGAGGAAGGCTCTGTCAAGCCTTCTGCAGGAGCCCTGAGGTCGCCTGGGGTCACCGGGCAGGTGATGGTAGCATGAGGCCGGCCGCTCTGTTCTGGCTTCTCCCCCAGTGACCACATAAGACAGGGCAGAGTCAGAGAGGGTCCAGGCCCCTGGATCCTGTTGCAGTCTCAGAGCCTCCTCTTGAAGCTTCGGGAGTCTGGGGGCACCAGTACCACCATGGGGGGCTCGGGCAGGGGGTACCTGGGAGCCAACAGGCCTGCCCCCTCACTCCTGGCCCAGCCACCCCAGCTTGCTTCGGAGCCTTTGGCAACCTTTTAACCCCAGGGCGCTCCAGGTTCCCCAGAAAAGCGGGGCTCAGAGCCCCCGCCCCCCAGGAGGAGTGCATTGTCAGATGCAGCCCCCGCCCTGCCCTTTCTCCCCCTCCTACCAATTCAAGTCAGGCCAAATTGACTTTTCCTAATCAGTAATTTCTCACTAATTTCCTGTCCTGGCAGCTTCGAAAACTAAAATGCCTCCTTGTTGGGGGCCCTCGGGCTAAGCTTCCTGTGGTGTCCCCATGTGGACTACATACCGACAATGATGACAGGGTGGGCAGGAGCAGGGTCAGCCCCAAGGACCCTGGGCCCGCCCGGCCCATTGTGGTGGCGCAAATGGTTTAATTATTAACTCTTTCTCCAGTGCGGTCGGCCTCCCACACGCATTCATGAGATATTCACCCTCATCTGGTCCAGCATAGCTCCCCGCCCACAGGACAAGGGGACCGGCATGCTTGGGCTCTGAGTCACTCTCCAGCACCATGTTCAATGCCTGGACAGGGTTATTTGTCATCATGGCAACATCTCACAGCCACCCTGACTTCCCCGGCCTCCCCAGGGCAGCTCTCTGCCTTCAGCCCCCTCTCCATCCTCCTGTCTCCACTGCTGCCCGCCTGCACCTGGGGTCCATCTGCTCCTCCCGCACCCTGATTCCTCCTGGGCCATGGTCTCCACGGAGACCCCACCTCTAGGCCCCCTCCCCCACCACAGCCACCTTCTTATCCCCTTCCAGCCCCGTGCCATCTGCTTTCAAGCACCCCCATGTCCTTAGGGAACTCTCCACGTTCTTCTCTCTCTTTTTTGGCCATGCCTTCGGCATGTTAAAGCTGAAGCTCCAATCCTTTGGCCATCTGATTCAAAGAGCTGACCCATTGGCAAAGACCCTGATGCTGGGAAAGACTAAAGGCGGGAGGAGAAGTGTTGAGGATGAGATGGTCGGATGGCATCACTGACTCAAAGGACATGAGTTTGAGCAAACTCTGGAAGACAGTGAAGAACAGGGAAGCCTGGTCCAGGGGACAGTGAAGGAAAAGGAAGCCTGGTGTGCTGCAGTCCACGGGGTTGCAAGAATCGGACAGGACTGAGCGCCTAAACAACACAACGGAAGCAAGGTGAGAGCTTGCTGTGTTCATTTCCTGTGGCCACCGAGACAAACTGCTACAAAGTGGGTGGCTGAAAACTACTGAAAGCTTTTCTGTCTCATCTGTAGAGATTGAAAGTCCAAGATGAAGGCGTCGGCTGGGTCACGCTCCCTTTGACAACTCAAGGCCCGGACCCTTCCTTGCCTCTTCCCAGCTTCCAGTATTGCTAGCAGCCCTCAGTGATCCTTGGCTTATAGATGCATCTCTTCAGCTCTGGCCCCATCATCCATGGCTCCTCCCTGTGTCCTCTCTACATACTTGCCCAAGTGCCCTTCTTCTTATAAAGACCCCAGTCATTGACTTAGGCCCACCCACAGGACTTCTTCTTAATTAGAGTACATCTACAAAAGCCCTGTGTTCAAATAAAGACCTTTCCTGGTGGCTCAAATGGTAAAGAATCCACCTTCAGTGCAGGACACACAGGAGATGCAGGTTTGATCCCTGGGTTGGAAAGATTCCCCTGGAAAAGGGAATGTCTACCCACACCACTATTCTTGCCTGGAGAATCCCCTGGACAGAGGAACCTGATGGGCTATTGTCCATGGGGTCACAAGGAGTTGGGTACAACTGAGCGACTAACACTTTCACCAAATAAAGTCACATTCACAAGCACCAGGGCTTAGGACATGAACATGCCTTTTGGGGGTACATAATGTTTCTGTCAACACTGATCTTGTATCTGCCTGAGACTCAATTTTCTTCAAGGTAACAACACCCGCTCCCTCAGGGAGGTTTGCTAGGATGTGATGAAATAACGCAGGTGGAGACCGGCCACTTCCCGGCACACATTGCTCAACCCTTTTCTGTCAAGACCCACAAGAGGTCCTTGCAGGTGTGATTCTAGGCCCACCTGCCGCTGCGTTTCTTTTCCTTTCTTCCTCTCTTGAAAACGTCAGAGCAAGAGGGATGATCCCGGGGGCCAAATGTGAAATCTGCACAACTTTTTTTTTTCTAATTAAGTTTTAATTACAACTTTTTTTTTTAATGTTTTATTATTTGGCTGCGCTGGGTCTTAGCAGCAGCACATGGGATCTTCCATCTTCGTTGAGGCATGTGGGATCTTTGGCATTTGAACTCTTAGTTGCAGCCTCTGGGATCTAGTTCCCTGCCCTGGGGTCTACTCCTTTGCACTGGGAATGCACAGTCTTAGCCACTGGACCACCAACCAGGGACATCCCCAAAGATCAATTCTTGAAGCATCAATTGTTCTTAAACAAGAGCCATCCATTTGGATCCAGCACAGAGTTTCTGAGTTCTGAGAGAGCCTCTGTCCTTCACCCTTTCCCACAGCCCAGGACAGCTGTCGCCTCCTTGAGAGCCCGAATCCCAGCTTGCCTCACTAGCTGCACAGCCGTGGACAAGTCCTTCCAGCAATCTGAACCACCTCCATTTCTCATCCATGAAATAGTAGCGTGCCCCTCATGGGTGGGCTGTGAAGGTGGGTGGAATACTCTTGTGATACAGCAGGTACCTGGCAGATCCCGAGGGCTCAGGACCTGTGAGCTGTTCCAGTCTTTGTGCCAACACTTTTCCTAGGCGAGGAAAGTCTCCTCCATGAACCAGAGAGCAAGGCCAGAGGTGTTCTCTTCAAACCTGAAAGTTATAGTGTCTGGTGCTCAGGCGTGCCCAACTCTTGGTGACCCCATGGACTGTAGCCCACCAGGCTCCTCTGTCCATGGGATTTCCCAGGCAAAAAAAACTGAAGTGTGCTGTTCTTTCCTTTTCCAGGGGATCTTCCCAACCTAGGGACTGAACCTGCATCTCCTGTATTGCAGACAGATTCTTTTCTGAGCCTGTTTGCATACATGCTAAGTCGCTTCAGTCGTGTCCGACTCTTTGTGACTCCATGGACTGTAGTCCACCAGACTCCTCTGTCCTAGGGATTCTCCAGGCAAGAACACCTTCCTAAATTCAATAAGAAGCTATTTGCTGAGCCTCATCATAGTCCTCCCTCTGAGGTCCCATAAGCCATTCACTTAGAGCTTCTCTAAACTCAGAGCTGGCAGTCAGGAGCTCCTGGAGGGTGAATGACTCAGAAGGCCCCTGGGGTGCACAGAGCTGATGTCCAGTCCCACAGACAGACTCTTTCCCCACTGCCCCCACCTCTCCTAGACATCTCTTCCTCTCTGTCTCAGCAGTGACCCAGCCTAGGATATCTAGTCAGGCCTCTGACAGCAAACATATTTCTAACTCCAGGGAATTAAAATTAATTTTGTTCTAAATTCAAACTAGAGTTTCCATATGACCCAGTAATCCCACTTCTGGGCATATGCAGACAAAACTACAATTCACAAAGATATTTACATGGATCCCAGGAATCACGGCAGCACTTTTCACAATAGCCAAGACATGGAAACAACCTAAACATCCATCAACAGACGACTGGATAAAGAAGATGTGGTCCACATATACAACGGAATACGACTCAGCCATGAAGAAGAGTGACATAAAGCCATTTGCAGCGACATGGATGCAACTAGAGGTTATCATTCTAAGTGAAGTAAGTCAGAAAGAGAAAGACAAATACCGTATGATAACACTTACACGTGGAATCTAAACTATGACACGAATGAACTTACCTACAAAATATAAGCAAACTCACAGACAGAGAGAACAGACTTATGGTTGCCAAGGGGGTGGGGGGTTAGAGGAGGAAAGGACTAGAAGCTTGGGATTAGCGGATGCAAACTATTACATACAGAATGAATGAACCACAAGGTCCTCCTGTGGAGTACAGGGAACTCCATTCAACATCCTGTGATAAGCCATAATGGAAAAGAATATGAAAAAGAAATATGTACATATATATCTATATAACTGGATCATTTTTCTGCACAGCACAAATTAATGCAACACTGGAAATCAATTATATTTCAAAAAAAAAAAAAAAAAAAAAAAAAAACCTCCTGTTGTTCTGAAAATGCCCCAGGTGGCTTTAAGAATCTGAAGACTCCTGGCAGGTTGGGAATTCTGTGCTTAGGCTGCGGACAGCCTGTCTTCATGAAGCCCCCCAGACTGTCTCACTTCACCCTCCAGGGTCTGGTCCGGGCAGGGAAGTTGGCCTCAAACTGTCTCCCTGCCCCCAGAGCTCCTCTAGCCAGAATCTCTGTTCTTAACGCATGAAAAGAGACAAGGCTGTTAAAATCTCTTTTCCCTTCCTTGCATTTTCCTCCCTCGCATTCCTAAAACACTCTCCTCCACCCCTGCAGTCCTGTGTGGCTGGCCTCTCTTATTTCTGTTTACGTTGCACGAAATTGGAGACTTTTGGAAGAACTGATAAGAATGAAACACTGGGAGAAAAGAAGAGCTAACATCTTAATTGCCCATTAACATTCAGCCAATGGGAATTCTTACTGAAGGGCCAGCCAGAATTTCCCAGAAACACTGTTGCATAATTATTTTCCATTTTTCTTTCATTATCATTCATGTTATAATTTTTCAGGCTTCTTGCTCGTCCGCTTTAATAGTAGTGTGTAATTTTCCCCAAGTGAGCAAGGCTGGGTTTGTTTTGTCTTGTCGGTGAGTGGGTTGGTTTGCCTTTTACGTAAAAACTGTTGTTTTTCTCATTCCATAGATGGGGAAGTGAAAGGACAAAGTGCAAGGAGATTTCTTAATGTGAGTGACTCTGGAGCAGATTTAGAGAAAGGTGTTCCGAGGGTAGCACCTGACAGGGGTGGGCACACTGAACTGAGTCCTCCCAGGAGGACAGCTCATCACTGCTCAGTGACTAGGAGGTGGCATGGGGCCCCCTAAAAGCACAGAAAGACCTTCCCCTCAGAATGTCTCTGAGCCCCCTAAGTGGGGTGTGGGTCCCCTATCAGCTCAGGTCCCTAGCAGTAATGAGACATTTTCTCAGGACGAGGGCTGACTCTGGGAAAGGACCATCCACTAAGACTCACTCCAGTGTTAAATGAGAGCAGCTGATTTTTGAAGTTTTATAAAAATTTTTTTTTTACTTTTTCTTCTGTTTGGGGTATAGTTGATTAACAATGTTGTGATAGTTTCAAGTGGACAGCAAAGGAACTCAGCCATACAAACACATATATCCGTTCTTCCCCAAGTCCTCTCCTGTCCAGGCTGCCACATAACACTGAGCAGAGTTCCCCGGGCTTTCCTGGTGGCTTAGATGGTTAAGTATTCCTGCCTACAGAATTCCATGCACAGAGGAGCCTGTTGGACTACAGTCCATGGGGGTCACAATATAGTAGGTCCTTGTTGGTTATCCATTTTAAACACAGCACTGTGTACCTGTCAAAACTCCCTAAATATCCCTTTCCTTCCTCCTTTCCCCCAGCAACCATAAGTTCAGCTGATTTTTAGTCCAATATGCCTGAACTGGGCTTTCCAGGGGGTGCTAGTGATAAAGAATCCACCTGCCAATGCAGGAGACACAGGAGATGTGGGTTCAGTCCCTGGGTCGGAAAGATCCTCTGGAGTAGGAAATGGCTACCCGCTCCGGTGTTCTTGCCTGAAGATTCTCATGGACAGAGAAGCCTGGCAGGCTACGATCCGTAGGGTCGCAAAGAGTGGGACACGGCTTAAGCCACATAGCACACATGCACGTTCTCATGCCTGAACTGAGGATATTGCCTCAAGATCCATCAGAAAAGGCATCTCAGCTCTTGTTTTTTCCACTGACCCAGAGCTGCAACCTCTCTCGTCCCTAAAACTACTAAGACTCCCCAGAAATATTGACTCTCCTGGACTCAGGCAAGTGATCGCTGGGTAACTGTCCCAAACAGTCTTTTCCACCCACCCTCCATCAGCCCCTTTGCAGTGGTTTCAGCCAGCACAGCCAGTGGTCTCAGAAACCGTCCCCACACGGGGTCCCCTAGAAAGCATCTCCGGAAGCCTCCAAGGGCTCCAACAAGGGCTCCAAAGCCTGCCTTTTAAAACTCTCAGGAGCCCAGAGGCGCGGTAACCTAACACTCCTTTCTGATAAGCACTGTCTTTTGCCCAAACACAATGGTCCTCGGTCGCTTTCACTGGGGCTTTGAACTCTGCACAAAACCCTCCCTCCCCTAACTGCCCGCTGGAGCTGGCCCTGGGGGCCTGGCCGTGTCAGCATTTCCTTTGTGGCCTGTTTTTAAGGTGCTTATAATGGAGTCTTTTTTCTGCTCCATGCTCACCCCCCCAATAGGTGAAATCTCAGTCTGGAAGGCTATTCCGCTGCTTTCCAATCACACATGCTCTTTTCTTAATGCCTGGGAATAAGCTAGGCTGCTTTTGAGCAAAGGGGTGGGGGTG
>SJYC01148924.1:0-19310 GCA_006408675.1 Madoqua kirkii | reverse complement strand
GCCCCGCCCCGCCCCGCCCCTTCAGCTCGGCTCCTCCTAAGCCAACCCCGCCTGGTCCCCTTCCCTTCCCTCTGACCTCAGTGGTTTGGTGCGCAGAGTTCGGACACCCAAGTCTCCTCCTAACTGGGTTGTGACTCGCTGGGTGGCCTCGTTGGCGCTTGGAGCCTCAGTTTGCCCCGGGGTTATGGTGAAGATAGTCCAGAACACTTCTTGTTCAGATGGTTTAGTTCTCTGCAGAAAACTGGCACCTCAAGTTCTCTGGTTGGTAGCGGGGACAGCAGGATATTATTGTGCCCATTTCACAAAGAAGGAAACGGAGGCACGGGGATCTAGGCAACTCACCCTGTGTCAGAGCCGGTGTTCCTCCTCTGTCCAGCTGCGCCACTGCTTGCCAGCCTCCCATTTCATCTTCACAACTTGCTCCTCCCCTGGAGGCAGTAATTTGAGCTCAGAGATGTTGAGCACCCTGATCAAGATCACAGAGCAAACAAGAGTGGCCATAGTCAGAGGGACATTACTTCACTTCCGTCTAGTCAAAACTATGGTTTTCCAATAGTCATGTATGGATGTGAGGGTTGCACCATAAAGAAAGCTGAGGGCCGAAGAACTGATGCTTTTGAACTGTGGTGTTGGACTAGACTCTTGAGAGTCCCCTGGACTGCAAGGAGATCCAACCAGTCCATCCTAAAGGAGATCAGTCCTGAATATTCATTGGAAGGACTGATGCTGAAGCTGAAACTCCGATACTTTGGCCACCTGATGTGAAGAATTGGCTCATAGGAAAAGACCCTGAGGCTGGGAAAGATTGAAGGCAGGAGGAGAAGGGGATGACAGAGGATGAGATGGTTGGATGGCATCACCGACTCGATGGACATGAGTTTGAGTAAGCTCTGGGAGTTGGTGATGGACAGAGAAGCCTGGAGTGCTGCAGTCCATGAGGTCGCAAAGAGTTGGACACAACTAAGCGACTGAACTGAAACAGGGAGTGATAACTCTAGCTGGTGGGAGGTGTGCGTGGTAGCAGCAGAAAGACGTCTGCAAGGATGTGGTGTTTGGCATGGGTCTCAAAGGGGGTTGTGAAATGAGGGCCCTGAATGGGGACAGAGGGCTCCCCAGGCGGAGGGAGCAGCAGGTGTACAGGACCCCATGTGGCAGGAACTTGGTTGCGTGGACTGGAATAGGAGGGAGCTGGAAGGAGGGGGCCAGCCTGGCAGCCTGAGCGCTGGATTGGGAATGGCACTTCTCTGGGGCTGGACTGGGGTCATGCCCTCCAGGGCAGGGAGCCCTTCCTTCCTCCCCCCCACCCCCCAATCAGGGTCCAGGGTGCACTCCCGTGAAGGGTGAGTAAACTGCCTGAAGACCACCTCTCTGAAATGGACCAGGGGAATCTTGGGTGAGCACATCCTGCTGATAACCCATCAGAGCCCCGATCTGTAAAAATAATGAAAACTACCACACAACAGAGCAGTCTGTCCTTCATCCAGCAGGCACTGACAGCTCCCACTGCCCAGGGGTGGCAGGGCATTGTGTGCTCTGTCTGCCCATGGAGCGGGGGAATCCACATGGAGAGAGGGTGACTCACACAGAAGGAGATGACACGGCCTCCAGTGAGACCATGCTAGGGGTGATCCAGGGGCTTCTCCGAGGTCTGGAAGCATTCGAGTCAGGAAGGAGGGCAGGGCATTTTAGAAAGTGGGAACTGCCTGAGCTATAGACTTAACAAATGCATCTATTCACAGTATGGTCTAGACTTTATATACTGAAAAATACAGATCTATCTAGTTGTGCACTCACAGGTATTTGAGTTAGACTAGTGTGTGTGTGTGTTAGTTGCTCAGTTGTGTCTGACTCTTTGCAACCCCATGGATTGTAGCCCACCAGGCTCCTCTGTCCATGGAATTCTCCAGGCAAGAATACTGAAGTGAGTAGCCATTCTTTCTCCAGGGGATCTTCCCAGCCCAGGGATCAAACCTGGGTCTCCTGCGTTGCAGGCAGATTCTTTACCATCTGAGCCACCAGGGAGTCAGAGTAGACCTGGTTCAGATTTGGCATTGACCTCAGACAAGCTGTCACCCTTGCAGCTCCAGTGTCTTTGGGACCTAGTGCTGTTGCAAGGATTAAGATGGGGGACACCTGTAAGTTGCTGAGTGTGGTTCCCAGCCCCTGTAAATGCCCAGTGCACACCTGCTGCCACTATCATCAGGTATGCAGGCCAAGGGAGGAGGACCCAAAAGGAAGCATCCACTGTGGATCGTGCTCATCTCTGATGGGCAGCATTAATGTTTGCATTTTTATCTCTTATCTGGTTTTCTCTTCTCCTCCACAATGAGGAACTATTGCTTTTATAGAAATCTAAAAGCATCATAAGTTACCTTACAACGCAAGGGTTGACACACAAGCTGTATGCTGCCTTGGTAAAGTCTCTCACCTTCCTGGACTCAGTCTCAGTTCAGTTCAGTTGCTCAGTCGTGTCTGACTCTGCGACCCCATGGACTGCAGCATGCCAGGCCTCCCTGGCATACACACATACACAGTTTTTAAAATTTTTTATTTTTTAATTGAAGGATAATTGCTTTACAGAATTGGTGATGTTTTATAGTTGCTTTACAGAATTGGTGATGCTTTACAGTTGGTGATGCTTTATATCACCAACTCCCGGAGGCTGTTCAAGCTCATGTCCATCGAGTCGGTAATGCCATCCAACCGCCTCATCTTCTGTCATCCCCTTCTCCTCCTGCCTTCAATCTTTCCCAGGCTTGGGGTCTTTTCAAATGAGTCAGTTCTTCACATCAGGTGGCCAGAATATTGGAGTTTCAGCTTCAGCATCAGTCCTTCCAATGAACATTCAGGACTGATTTTCTTAGGATGGACTGGTTGGATCTCCTTGCAGTCCAAGGGACTCTCAAGATTCTTCTCCAACACCACAGTTCAAAAGCATCAATTCTTCAATGCTCAGCTTTCTTTATAGTCCAACTCTCACATCCATTCATGACTACTAGAAAAATCATAGTTTTGACTAGCTAGACCTTTGTTGGCAAAGTAATGTCTCTGTTTTTTTAATAAGCTGTCCAGATTGGTCATAACTTTTCTTCCAAGGAGCAAGCATCTTTTAATTTCATGGCTGCAGTCACCATCTGTAGTGATTTTGGAGCCCCTCAAAATAAAGTCTGTCACTATTTCCACTCTTTCCTTATTTATTTCCCATGAAGTGATGGGACCAGATGCCATGATCTTAGTTTTCTGACTGTTGAGTTTTAAGCCAACTTTTTCACTCTCCTCTTTCACTTTCATCAAGATGCTTTTTAGTTCTTCACTTTCTGCCATAAGGGTGGTGTCGTCTGCCGTAAGGGTAGACTCAGTCTAGTCATTTGAGAAACAAGAATTTCTCTCCCTGCCCCAACCATCTGCCTCAGTTGTGGCCAGATGAGATGCTGGGTGTGAAGGGGAACTGTCAAGTGTCAATATATAGGTGAGGGGTTACTGTTACCAATTTGCTGGGGTTTTTTTTTCTTTCAGTTTTTCCTTCTGACAGCCTTTCCTCGCTGTCTTTGGAGAGAGTGTAGTGAGGTTCTTTTTCTCCCCCAGAGAAGATGCCTTGAGCTGGAGATAGGAGGCACTTGCCCATTGACAGATTCACAGGAAGAGAACCAAAGGTAATTTACAAATGGCATGTTTCTATATGCTTCTGGTGGCCTGGAGGCTCAGGAAGATTGGGGTCCACTCCTCGAGCACCTCACTTCATGTATACATTTTATCTTTCTTGCTCACATGTGTACATAGACACACATACACACTTAAAAAAATTTTTTTTTAATTGAAGGATAATTGCTTTACAGAATTTTGCTATTTTCTGTCAAACCTCAACATGAATCAGCCATAGGTATACATATATCCCCTCCCTTTTGAACTTCCCTCCCATCTCCCTCCCCATCTCATCCCTCTAGGTTGATACAGAGCCCCTGTTTGAGTTTCCCTTTTCTGAGCCATACAGCAAATTCCTGTTGGCTATCTATTTTACATATGGTAATGTAAGTTTCCTTGTCACTCTTTCCATAGCTCTCACCCTCTCCTTCCCTCTCCCCATGTCCATAAGTCTATTGTCTTATGTCTGTTTCTCCATTGTTGCCCTGTAAATAAATTCTTCAGTACCATTTTTCTAGATTCCATATATATGCATATACATGTTTTTAAACACGTCTGGAAACATGCCCTTTTGAAATCTGAGGTCTCACCTACTAGATCTTGAACACTTTGCCATGCTCTTCAGCTCCCCGAGCGTGCTTCCCTGGTGGCTCAGAGGATAGAGCATCTGCCTGCAATGTGGGAGGCCTGGGTTCAGGAAGATCCCCTGGAGAAGGAAATGGCAACCCACTCCAGTATTCTTGCCTGGAGAATCCCATGGATGGAGGAGCCTGGTGGGCTACAGTCCACGGGGTCGCTAAGAGTCGGACATGACTGAGCGACTTCACTTTCAGCTCCCTGAGGAGTGTGTCTTTGAATGACTGCACAGCAGGGCGTCGTTCAGATGTACCCTGTTAGGCTGGGCAAGCCCCATTTGGAAGGCTGACCGTTAGTCTTCCTGAGGTCTGCGAGTCCCTGGCCCTCTCCTTCATTGGCTCAACTTGTGGAAGACGAGAGGGGGATTCTGTAAGTTTTCCTGGAGAGCGTGCATCTCCATCCATCCATCTCTATGGATAAGGAGACAGGTCAGGCACAGTTGGGAGGCTTATCCCAGGACATGGCTGGTGAGCTGCAGAGTAGGGACCAAAACCAGACTCCAAGGCTGGGTGCTGCAGCAGTATTCCCTCCCCTCTCCCAATCCCTCCCAGCTAGGAGAGGGGCTTTTCACCCAACAAGGTTTATTCAGCAACACTCTTTCTCATTTAGGAGAATTTCTTCAACACCTGTTTATGGAGCAGCTACTATGTGCTAGGCACTGGGGGACAGAGCTGTAAACAAGGCAGATATAGACCCTGCCCTCAGGGAGCTTGCTGAGGACAAGAAACAAAGAGAAGTCAAACAGACAGATAATAGCTTGGTCAATGAAGGCCCCGGGGACTCTGAGTTTAAAGTGTCCCCTTTGAAGGCTTCTCGGGTGAGAGTCAAGCTGAGCATGGAGAAGACATTGATGATAGCAAGTTACCAGGGAGAGGGAACAGCGTGTACAATGACTTGAATGTTGGTTTTGGAGAAATCTCTTCCTGTCTGTATAATCTGGAGCCAGGGTTTCTCCCAGGTGTTTTTTTCCACCTCCTGAGATTAACACTGTGTGCTTAATTTGGCACCTAAATTGGAAAAAATCAGATATCATAAGAATGCCCCCCTGTTGTTAAATATCTGTGCTGAGCTTGATTTTTTTTTTTTAATAAGTCATGAATATTCCATCTAGATTTTATGCCATGGTTTATTCACCCGTTCCCTATAGTTGGACATTTAGACTCTTTCCAAATTATGACCATTAAAAATAAGGCCACAAAACCATCTTTTTGCATGAAATTTTGCTTTGTGCTATGAATCTCAGCTGCAGGCTTCTCAACGCCCTTTCCTCACTGGCGCTGGTACCTGCCCCTGGTTTCAGTGTCTTGCTCTGTCAGATGGAGATTTGTAGCTTTTGTTTAGTCACTAAGTCATATCCTACTCTTTTTCAACTCTATGGACTGTAGTCCACCAGGCTCCTCCATCCATGGGATTCTCCAGGCAAGAATACTGGAATGGGTTGCCATTTCCTTCTCCAGGGGATCTTCCCAACCCAGGGATTGAACCCAGGTCTCCTGCATTGCAGACAAATTCTTTACCAACTGAGCCACCTGGGAAGCCTATCAAATGGAGATAAGAGCATCACCCTTTCGAGATTGTGACCTGGGTGAAGTGAGACAATGCGTAAGCAGCAAGCCCCTCTCCTGGCAGGCGTGGCAGACCCCACAGGGTTCATTCTCATCCCTCCCAGCCTGTAGGAGACACAGAAAGTAATCTCATACCCACCAAGCAGATGAGGCCTCTGAGTCCTGGGGGGAGGCCGGGTAGGAAGGAGCCACACTGAGTCCTGCCAGGTCCCAGGGGTGGTGCCAGGACCTTGGGACACATGATCTGTGGTCTTCAGAGCAGCCCTGGAGGGCTGGGGGCATCACCTCCATTCCACAGATGAGGAAGCAGAGGCACAGAGGAGTCAAACGACCCCTCCAAGAGTGTGCAGTGATCTCAGGCAGGACTAAAGCCCACGTCTGGTGCCAGCAGGCCTCTCACAGGGCTCGTTTCCTCTTTTCCTCCTTTTCTGTACAGACCTGTGGCAGGGCCCATGTGGCCTCCATCCTGCGCTGCTGTGTGAGGGCCAGTGGCACGGTGGTCCTAGTGGCTGGGACCCTCTGCTTCGCCTGGTGGAGTGAAGGGGACGCAGGCCCCGCACCCAGCCAGGCGGCCCCACCCACTGGATGCCCTGAGCCTGAGGCCCCCGGTGCCCTGCTCAGGTCGGTCAGCTTCTTCTGCTGCGGCGCAGGTGGCCTGCTGCTGGTCTTCGGCCTGCTGTGGTCGGTCAAGGCCAGCACCCAGAAGCTGCCTCGATGGGACCCATACCACCTCTCCAGGGACCTGTACTACCTCACTGTGGAGTCCTCAGAGAACGAGAGCTGCAGGTCAGGTGCAGCTGCGGGGAGTGGGGGCCACAGGTAGGGCCCCGTCACACCATTAGGCATTTACTCAACAAACTCCCATGGGGTTTCTCCTCTGGTCTAGGCTTTAGCTATGCTTTGGGGTCCTGGAGGCTGATCAGCACTCCTGGAAGTGTTTTAAGTCCCTTGGCAGAGGCAGGCTTTGACAAATCAGAGTCGTTAAAGCTGTGAAAGAGGCCAGATGTGGTCCTGTGGGACATGGAAAAATCCAGGAAGGCTTCCTGGAGGAAGTGGCAGTAGAGATTAGCATGGTATTGGGCAGAGTAGTGTAGGGGTTAAGAACTTACCCACAGGAGTCAGACCCATAGGGATCCTCTCCTGGTTCTGTCACTAACTAGCTATGGGACTTCAGGAGATTATGCAACCCCACTGAACCTCAATATCTCATCAGAAATGAAACAGGAGTCATAAGAAATGACAGATGTAGCAAATTCCTGTATAGTAGTTGCATGCTGTTGTTGAACCGCTAAGTCCTATCTGACTCTGCCACCTCATGGACTGCAGCACACCAGGCTTCCCTATCCTTCACTATCTCCTGGAGTTTTTTCAGACTCCTGTCCCTTGAGTCAGTAATGCCACGCGATCCAAACACCTTATCCTCTGGCTCCCCCTTTTCCTCCGGCCATCTATCTTTCCCAGCATCAGGGTCTCTTCCAATGAGTCGGCTCATAGTACTTCCCTGAGATGATGTATATGAAGAATTCAGCCCAGAGCCTGGCACACGATAGATGCACAACAAATGTCAACTTTTCCTCAAGTGGATAAGGTGGACAGAGGTGTCTTAAACAGGCAGAGGAGCATGTGCAAAGGCCCAGGGATGAGGTAGGGAATGGAGAAAAAATCTTATATTTACATAATGTTTCTCATGTTTTTCTAAATCACTCCCTCCCAGGAGACTGTTCAGGCCTTTTTTCCCTTAATCCTCCCTCATGGAATGTTAATACCACAGATATACTGTATATTTGGTCTGCATGTATATCTGTGCTTTATACATAAGCACAGTATCAGCAAGATTCCCAGAACCAATTTTTGCCCTGTTGAGAATGCATGTATCTTACATGCTCTTACTATGTACTTGCTCTTTCACCAAGTGTCTGCTGTGCCTGCCTGTATCAGGGGCCTGCATGCACCTTCCCCAGTCCAGCCCACCTGCAAGGTAAGAATTACTATTTACGGAAAAAGAGGGTAGGGTTATACATCTAGAAGGTGGCAGAGCCTGCTGGCTGTGAGGTGTGTGTTCCCCCACACTACTCTGTAAGCACTGGATTTGCATGCTGCTGCTGCTAAGTCACTTCAGTCGTGTCTGACTCTGCGACCCCAGAGACAGCAGCCCACCAGGCTCCCCTGTCCCGTCCCTGGGATTCTCCAGGCAAGAACGCTGGAGTAGGCTGCCATTTCCTTCTCCAATGCATGAAAGTGAAAAGTGAAAGTGAAGTTGCTCAGTTGTGTCCAACTCTTAGTGACCCCAGGGACTGTAGCCTACCAGGCTCCTCCATCCATGGGATTCTCCAGGCAAGAGTACCGGAGTGGGGTGCCATTGCATGATTTGCATGCACTAAGGGCTAAACCAGATATTCATGAGTTGGCCTGGGACCTGGGCATTCTTCTTCCCTGAATTAGAGAGGAAAATGCATCATGAGTTAAAGAAGGTAACAGATTAGTCCCTGCTACTGGCCTGTGACTCCCTGAGGTCACAGACAATAGCGTGTTCAGTAGAAGTCCCTTAGTCCAGTGGTCAGGCCTTGGTTTGACTTCAGAGGGAAGGGCAGGACCTTGGGACCTCTTCACTTCTCAGATGAGAAACCTGGGTCTCAGAGAGACCAGTGACCTACCTGGTCACACAATGAGTTATTGGTTGGAACCAGATCATGCCTCAGGGTACCTGTCCTTCCCCGCCCAGCCTGACCTGAGGACAGAGAGTGGGTGTTGTCAGTATACACAGTCATGTTGATCCAACAGGGTCGGGGCCACAGCTGTATGTCAGGTGGGGAACTCAGCCTTCTTTCCCAGCTGAGCCAGGGAGGATCTCACCCACTGCAGGGTACTCCGGGCCCATCAAGTTCAGAGACCAGGTCTTAGACTCAGAGCTGGGATGGTTTCATGTTGGTGAGGCTACTTCTGCTAACGGTTCTTTCTTGTCCCTGGGGCTGAGCCGTCCTGGCCCTCCTACTGAAAGCCCAGCATCTGGGCCCCATGGGAAGGTCACTTAGCTGTTCCTGCCTCCAGGCGCCTTGCTCTCTGTGGGTAACTCCAGGTTCAAGACAAAGGCCATCTAGGCTGATGACTTGGGTGGGCCCATTTCCCTCTTGGGGCCTCAGAGTCCTTATTTATTCATCTGCTTATTCCTTCATGCATTTCACCAACATTTACTGAGTACCTAATTTTGCAGGGCACTTACAATGAAGCAGTGGACAAAATAGACAAAACCGCTACTCTCAGGGGCTTCCATATGAAATGTGAGCCCTAGATGAAGTGCCTGGGTGGGAGGCCTCGGGGATTCTCCATCACAACCACGGTGAGAACAGCAGAAAAAAGCGTGGATCTAGTCGGACACAAGGCTGTTAGTGTCTACTCTTTCCTAAGCTGTGTGTTCTTGACTTAGATAGACTCTCTGAGCCACATCTAGTTTTTCCCGTCAATCCTGGAATTTTCCCTAGGCTTGCTGTTAGGCTCAAACAAGATGATAGATGGGGAGGTGTATTTACTATAAAACTCAGTCCTCTTCCTTTACTTTCATTTGATGATGTACTATCACGCCCGCTGATTTAAGCCTCATTTATTAAAAGGCAATGTAAGGTCCATTTTACAGATGAGAAAGCTGAGGTATGGAGAGATTAGGGATAGGATGGGGGAAGTGTGATGGTTGGCGTTGGCTGGGGCTTTCCACTTAGGTGATGTGTGGCCCTAGCTTACCTGTGCGATGACTGACCAGGCTTGTCACGAATGTGAAATGAGATTAGAGAGCTTGAGTGTAGGGCAGATAGTGCTTCACCCCTGGCCTCTTTCCCTTTTCCCTACTATGTTTGTCTGACTGAGCTGAATGGTGGAGAAGCTGGTGCTAGGCTCGATCTCCTGTCGCCTCCAGGCTCAGTGCACGGGGACCACAGCGGGACCACAGGGCCTGCCCACCCCACCCAGCTGCAGGGAGCCATGTCCAGAATATGCCATGAATGGCTCTGCCCCTCAAGTGTGCAATGTGGTCCCCCGCTTCAGGCTTCATGTTTGCCAAGCTTCTGGCTTTTGGGGCCATGCCCGTGGTGACCTGGGGCTGGGTGGGCCCAGCTGGCTCAGTGAGATAGTGTGAGGGCTACTGCATCTGCCCTCTGAGCAAACTTCCTGCTGTGGGCTGGTCTCAGCCGGCAGCTGTGCCCTGCCCTGCCAGCTGTTGCCTGCCAAAGAAGTGCCAGGGAACCCAAAGCTTGCCTCGTGTCTCCCAGGCTTGGAGAAGTAGGGAGTGGCTGGGGCATGGCCAGGAGGTGAGCAGGGCAGGAGATGTGGGCTTCTGGAAGCCTAATCACTCATATTTCCTGAGTGTTGTTAAAGCATTTTCCCTTTTCCTGAATCTATAAAATAGTAATTGTTACCCTCATTTTATGGATGAGAAGAAAGGCTCAGATTGTGTATGAACATAGCCTAGGTCAAGTAGCAATTGAACCTAGCTTGCCTGCCTCCAGGAGCAATATTCTTTGTCTGCCCTCACTTCAAATGACACTGTGAGTCAGAGGCGGGTGAGACCCCTTTATCAGCTTCCTTGGCTGAAGGGCCCTGTATTACCTCATTTAATCTTCACATGGTCCTGTGAGGTCAGTGCCCGTATCATCCCTGTTTACAGATGGGGAAACTGGGGCTCAGGTTAATAGAGTTACTGTTTGCAAAAGTTTTCACTTTCATCTCAGGTTTAAAAGATTTGTTAACAAAACAAGCCACTCATTATATACAAATAAATAATACAGATGTTTATTAGAGAATTGTCTAACTTATTTTTAACATACTAACATTAAAAGAAAAGAGAAGTAGACCACAGAATACATCACCAAGTTGGGTTTTGACCAACGCCCAGACTTAAACAGCGCTGGGACGTCCCGTGTCACAGCACACCTAGAGTTCCAGTTGAGAAAGGGTTGCCAGCAGCGTGTCGGCTCTGTGGATGAAACTTCAAAGACTGCAGTTTGGGGTTTCCATTTATGATCGCAGGATAGTGGCAAACTGACATCATCATCACTCTGTGACCAAACTGCAGCTCTGGTTTCTTCTTGCTGCTGCTGTTAAGTCGCTTCAGTCGTGTCCGACTCTCTGCGACCCCTTAGATGGCAGCCCACCAGGCTCCGCTATCCCTGGGATTCTCCAGGCAAGAACACTGGAGTGGGTTGCCATTTCCTTCTCCAATGCATGAAAGTGAAAAGTGAAAATGAAGTCGCTCAGTCATGTCTTAGCGATCCCGTGGACTGCAGCCCACCAGGCTCCTCCGTCCATGGGATCTTCCAGGCAAGAGTGCTGGAGTGGGGTGCCATTGCTGGCTTCGTGTTAATGCTGTTTATTTTGTCTTGTAAAACTTGGAATATCGTTAAGCCTGGGACATGGTTGGCCAGGCCCTGTTTAGCGGCTCAACAATCTCCAGATCTCTCCCGCATCTTATCTCTGGTGCTGCAAGTCTTGCAGTCACGGCAGACAGTCGATCACAGTCAGGGCAGTGCCCAGGCAGGTTAAAAGCAAGGTCAGAGGCCTGCTCTACTTTGTCTCTGAAGCCTAAACAAGGCTATTCATTTAATTTCCCTGACACTGGCCCACGATCTCCCACCGAGAATGTAGCTGAACCAGCCAACACTATGACTCATAATCAACCTTAGAGATGCTTGGGGTAGGAAGGGACCTCCAGAATCACCTGTCAGCCCCTGAATGTGGCAGTATCTTCCCAAAGCAGAAGCAGCCCAGACATAGGATCAGTGACATTCCTACCCCCAAGGTCCTGGGAAGGGAAGGAGCACTGACTCCCCACAGGTGATTCTCCAGGGCCCTGAGAGGACAGGGTTGGGGGGGGGGGGGGTCAGCCTCATTTCCATCAGCTTTGGTGTGTCTGGGATGCAAGTGACCTATTCTTGGAATCTAGAGGGCAGAGCCTGGTCAGAAGGGCCTGGATGGATCTCAAGTCCCTCCAGGGCGGTTCATCTAGGGGAGGTGGGGGAAAGTCACAAGAAAGCCAAGCTGTTCAGCTATAGATATGGTTGGCTGGGTAGATAGGGAGCTCTCTGTCTCTGGAGGTATGCAAGCAGAGGTAGTTACTTAGCAGACTTGCCATATCAGGGCCTCAAGCATTCAGATGGGCAGGGGAATTAAGTCTCCCATCTTTCCCTGAGCAGCTGCAACTCCAGACCTTGTAAGGGAGATTACAGTAAGATGCAAGTCTTTCTCCCCATGGATCATCATTTAGTTTTTCAACAAACAACCCCCCCGTCCCAGCATCAATTCCTGGACACTTAAAGTCAGGGGACTTTAAGGTCCTGCCCTAGGGGACCACCAAGTGGGGTCAGCGCAGTAACAGAGGGGAGAGTCCTGTGGGGGCCCAGAGCAGGGAGTGGAAGCTTGGTGAGGGGAGGTCAGCAGAGCTCCCCAGAGGAGACCCCAAGGATAAGTGGGAACTGACAGGGAAGCAGGGAAGGTGTGAGGGAGGCGGGAAGACTTTCCCTGCAGAGAGGATGGAGGAGACAGAGGGTGTGACGAGCCCAGGTGGAGAGCTAACTGAATGGAACTGACTACAAGGGAGGGAGGGCAGAGTCAAGGAGCTGAGGTGGGCAGGGGCTGGCGGCTGTCAAGCTCCAGTGGTGTTGTGGGGCCCAGGGAAGCCCATAGCCTCCTTGCCCCCCCGCCCCGGTGTGCAGTCGGGTTTTACCCCACCCCTGTTGACAGCCTGTCTTCTATCCCTCTAGGCCCCGAAGGTGATTACCATCCCCACTTACGAGGAGGCTGTGCGCTGCCCTCTGGCTGGGGGACCCTCGACACCACCTGCCTCCCCAGTGGAGGAAGACCTGGAGCACAGTGCCTCCGGGGATGCCCTGCCTGGGGCCCAGCCCCCCTTGCCTCCACCTAGCTACGAGAGCCTCATCTTCGCTGCTGGCGGCATCTCTGGAGAGTCAGCACCTGGGGCTGCATGCTCCCTCACGGGCCCTGTTCAGATTACAGAGGGTGGAAGTTAAAGTCTTCCGGCAGGCCTGGAAGCTGGAGACCAGTGATGCGCTTCTTCTGAGGGTCTGGTCCAGTGCTGGTACACACAGGCAGTCAACAAATACTGCTGAATGCGGTTTTGTTTTTCCTATTGCTGTGTAACAAATGGCTGAAAATAAATCCATTTTATTATCTCTCATGATTCTGTGGATTGCCTGGGCCCAGCTGGGTGGTTCTACTGCCCCTTGTGACGCTGGTTGACTGGGTAGATAGGGAGCTCTCTGTCTCTGGAGGTATGCAAGCAGAGGTAGTCACTTAGCAGACTTGGATACAGTCCATGGGGCCCAGTATGCCCAGGATGGCACTTTCACATGGTAGTTACTGTTGGCTGTCAGCTGGGAAATATTCTTGTGCTGATGAGGAAGCTGGGGCCTAGAGGCAGAGCCAGGACTGGCCCAAAGTAATGCACTGAGTTTCGGTTATACCGAAAAAAATGAACTCTGAATTCAGACCATCTGTGCATGAGTTCCACCAGGTACCTGCTGAGTGACTTTGGACTAGTGACTATACCTCTCTCTGCCTCAGTTTCCTCATCTGTTAAATGGGAATTACAGAGGCACCAGCCCCTACCTGAGAGAGCTGAGTTTTGAGCATTAAATGAGATGATAGCAGGTGACATTACGAGATCACACTGAACCTGCAGGCTCAGTGTTAATGTAGCAAACAATAAGTGCAGACTTCTGAGCCCAGTGGCAGCGTCTCTTAAGCACGCAGTGGTTGCTGGATTTGTTAGTAGAGGTAACCATTCCCACCCCGCCCCATAGGCACCTCTGCTCCTAGACCTCCTGTGACAGGGAGCTGCACACCTCTTCTGTATTCCAGATATGATAGAAATGTCTGCTTCCAGAATGCCATACACCATTCACAGATGAGAAAACTAGCCCAGTGCCGGCGTCCCGCCCCGGTGGATCCAGGGTGATTCGAAGGTGGGGACGGAGTAGGAGTCCTAGGGAAAAACTATCTAATTACAGATAGAGAGGGACTAGGAATTTAGCAGAGAAAAAGAGGCCGAATAACTTGGTTAATACAGGGTGCCAATCACCACCTACGTAGGCCACAGGCGTCTTCCTGTTCTCCCGAAGGAGAGGAGGCACTTAGGTCCCCCGGTCCGATCTTAGAAGCCCAGGCAGAATTAGTAGGCTTGGTGGGTCCTATGCACCAGATGGGAATTCGACCAGAAAATAGTAAGAGAGAGAGAAAGGGGCCGAATAACTTGGCTTACGTGGGGTACCAATAAAATTCCAGACAGGGAATTTGCACCATATGCATGGCGGGCACCCACGCTCCAGATGGGAATTCAGCCAGAAAATTGGGGAGCAGAAAGGAACGACATGAGGGAATCAGTCTTTCCGGAACTGATCCGATTTCTTTATTTTTGGGTTTGCTTATATACCCTTTGTTACATATAGGGATGAATACAGAGTCACGTGGGGGTCAGCAGTCCTGACCTTATCTAAATCAGGTGCTTTACATTAAAAAAAGTTTTAGGGGTTTTACATCATCTTCAAGCCATTTCTGCCTGCTGACATTTACAACTCTTTCTTTCTGATAACCAAAAAACGTATTTTTTCCAAGGGTGTTTTTCCTTAAACCAAGCCCCATCCTCCAAAGCATTCCTATAGGGTGAGGGTGTAGTGAGTTACAATCAAGAAAGGAATTTATTTAACCCAAGTTTAACATGATTAATCTTAAAGGTTAATACTTATTTCTCCTATATGCTTAAAGGTTAAGACTTATTTCTCCTATATGTTAATCCTTATTTCTCCTATATACTTAAAGGTTAAGACTTATTTCTATTCATTATAAGGGCAGGGAATATGAAGGTTTTAGCAACAAACATCAGTCCAACAAATGAAAATCCTTTCACCAATGTTTCTCTTAAGATCTACTCAGTCTTAAGATAGTGACAAAGTTACATTTTTGCATAGCAAGGACACAGTGATTTATAACAAAGTGATCTATTACAAGAGAGAAAATTCATTAACTCAGAAAGTCTAATATTGCTAACATCAAAAACTACTATATTTCCTTTTCTACATTCCAAATACATTGATTAATATATTCCCAGGTACCTAAAGGATATGGAGGCCTGGCGGCGATCATTGACTCAACAACAAGAAAAAGTCCTATGTTAATTAAGATTCTCAGAATACTCCAAAACTCTCTGTGCTGTTATGGTTGAGAGGTAGTAAACAATCATGTGTCCACAGAGAGGTTTAACCTGAGACGCCCTTGTCCCACCTAGGGCAGGGAACTAGCGGCAATTATTGACACAACAATTGAAGAAACCCTTTATCAATATAATTCCCATCCAACCCACTATACTACTAATTTCTAACTTTCCACAAGAATTTGCCTTTAGTAAGTCAAAACATCTCATGCCTCTGAAGGTTGGAGGGCTGTTGTGGCCGGAGGAACCTACACAGGCAGGCTAGATAAGCTTCAGAGGAGTCCAGTAAGTTGAAACACTCTAGTCACGCCTAGGAATTTTTACTGCCTTGGAGCTGCACGTTTACTCCTTCTTGGAGAGAAATGGTTATGGGGGAGAGCCCCCGTAGGTGAGAGTACAGGACAGACTCTGGTTTTGGGGTTAGATGCTCGGGAGCAGGGGAATTTCCTGAGACTTGGTCACGCCTTTGCGTATGCCGAAGCCCCTTTCCTCATGACCTTTGCCATGGGCGGAGTTCCTCATGCTGGCCCCCAACAGCCCACAGAGTTTAAATAACCTTCCGAGGGTCACTCTGTAAGTTCAAAGTCCTGGGGTCAGTCAGGATCAGCTGTGCAGGTACAGCATCCCCCGAGGAGCTTCCCATTTACCAGGCCAGGCTCCCAGGAGTTCTTTCACATCCTCAAGCTCTTTGCTACAGGCAGTGTCCCCATTTAACAGGTGTGGAAACTGAGTCTAAGAGGTAAAATCACAGAGAATAAAAGTTTTCATTCAGGCCTGGTTTGGTTCCAGTCCTTGGATACTCCCATTTAGGCCTGGACCAGCTCGTTACCTGCCATCCCATCTCCCTGTTCTGCCAGGGTTCCCTGACGTCTCTTCCAAGCTTAGTGGAAAGTGTTAGTCATTCAGTTGTGCTGACTCTTTATGCTCACCAGGCCACTCACCCACGGAATTCTCCAGGCAAGAATACTGGAGTGGAGAGCCATTCCCTTCTCCAGGGGATCTTCCTGACCCAGAGATCAAACCCGGTCTCCATTGCAGGCAGATTCTTTACTGTCTGAGCTACCAGGGAAGGCCACTGCACAGAATGAGCCTGATCAAACTCGGATCCATGACACGCCCTCCTGGGCTCAAAAGCCTGAGTGGTTCCCAGTCACTCTGAGTCATGAAATCTCTAGTGAGGATGGTGTGGGTGGGTCTGGGTCCCTGCCCTTGCTCTCTGCGGCAGTCGTCCTTCCTGTGGGCCTTGGCTCCTGTCTTCTCTCTCTGGAAGTTTTCCTCCAGGCTTACTCCTCATGCCCCTCACATCTTTGAACCTCTCTTCAAGATGCTATCCGGGGCCCATCTGTTAAAATTGTTATCCCACCCAGCACCCTGCACTCCCAGCCTCCTTCCTGCTCTACTTTTTAAATAACACCTGTCAGCATTTAATGCTTAAAATTAAAAATATAAAAAAATTGTTAATTTATTATGTTTCTACCCCAGCAAGCTCTCCAAGAGCAGGGTATTCTTGCTTCTTTCCTTTACTGTTCTGTGCATACAATGTATACAATTTCTTTACCTAAAACTTAGAAACAGTGCCTGGCCCCTGGAAGATGCTCAGCAGATATTTGTTTACTGGAAATGAAACAAAAAAGGCCCGCTATCTTGGTCATTCCTGGGCCCCTGAGCCAGATCTTGTGGCTCTTCTCGTGGATCTTGTGGATCTTCTTCCTGCCCCATCACCAGATTCCGGATCCCTATCCTGTACTCCTGCTCTCTCTCTTCCTTGTGTGTGCCTTGTACTTCCTGCTGTGATGGAGATGCAGGTTTGAATTCTGCCTTGGCCCTGACCTTTCTGTGGGACCCTGAGATGCACAAGTGCAGGCATATGTGTGCATACACGCACACACACCAGCTTTCACTGTGTACCTTGGGGATTTGGCTGGGGGAGGTGCAAGGGATTCATCAGGACCTCTGCAATTCCTAAGGGGTTAAAGGGGTTCCAGGCTGGGAAGCAAAGCCCAGCTTCCGTCCTACCTCCAAGCTGAGGAATTTCCCCCAGGCAGATGAGTTAATGAGTTGCAGGTGTGATTTGGAGGCACCACCTTTGCCAAGCAGGAGCTGGAAGACTGGAAAAACTTTTTCTATAGTCCTAAGTCATTTGCTTCCCAACTGAAAGTCCCCAGGAGGGGCAATGGTTTGCTCAAGGTCACCAGCTCCTTGGAGGCCAAGTCAGGGCCATGGAGCCAGTTTCCTGACAAGCCAGCGTCCTTTCTGAGCTGCAGTGGCCTCGACTGTGAACTGGGAAAGACTCGGGCTGAGCAGACTCATGAGGCTGGGTCTGTCAACCCAGCCCCCAGAAGGCACTGGTTCTCTTTCTGGCCTCTTTCCTCTGGGGCCTGGCTGACCAGTTTATTCATCCATCACTCAGAGCTCACCTCTGATGCCTGTCCCCAGGCCTGGGACGTCAGGGACACTCTGGGCTCAGGCCTCTCCCCTGCTTGCACTGGGCTCCTCCTTTGCACTGTTTTCCTCTGCGTTGACTGTGACCCCACCCCCTGGAGCTCATCACCTCAAATCAGTTGGAAAATTCCCTCTCTCTCCATCCCCTCAGCAGCTAATGACTCTTTCAAAAAGTGTTCATTTTAATCTTTATGGCCCTAGGTTTCTGCTAGAGTCTGGTGACTGCCCCTCACTTCCAGCATCTCCTTTTGCTTCTTCCAACATGATCTCAGAACCAGAGGATGGGTACAAAATGAAAATCCAACCCGTATCACTCCCCCACATAACTCGCTTGGAGACTCCCCACTGGCCTCTGAAAGATGCCGGCTCCCCTGGCCTGACCCCAGGTTTCCTGCCTGCGCTTCCTCTCCGGCCTCCCTCTGCTCTGGAGCTGACAGTCATCCCTCCATTCCCAAGTATGAATTGAGAGTTGACCAGGTCTAACCCCTGGAGACCCAACAATGAACAAAACAAAGCCCCAAGCCTGTAGGAGCTCGAGTTCTAGTAGGGGAATTCAGACAGGCTGTGAGATTCATAACTTATGTGTACAGAGTAATCTATGGTACTGAGCACTGCGAAGAAAAATAAATTAGGAAAGGGCAGGGAATACCTGCGGGAGGGGTTCTGCAGTTTTGGATGTCATGCCAGAGAAGCTGACATCTGGATACAGACTTGAAGGAGGCAAGGGAGGGAGTCATGCAGATATCTGGAGGAAGAGCCTTCTAGGTGGAAGGATGAACAGGTGCAAAGGCCCTGGGGTGCTTGTGTGTTCCCAGAAAAGCATACAGCCAGGGTGACGGGGGTGGAGTGAGTGAGGGGAGGTGTGGCAGGAGACTGTCTCAGAGCAGTGATAGGCTGGCAGATTATCTAGGGTTTTATAGGCCATTTTAAGTCTTGAGTGTTACTCTGATAGGGAAGAGAACCCTTCCAGGGCTCTGAGGAGAGAAGTGACATGGTCTAACCTGGCATTTGGGCTGGAAAGACACTGCAGCCGGCAAGGGTAGAAATAGAGACCACTTTGAAGGACAGACATGATGAGCCTCAGACCAGAGTGATGAGCCGCAGAGGGAGTGAGAAATGATTCGATTCTTCTGTCTCACTGAAGTGACAGTCTCTCAGTCGTGTCTGACTCTTTGCAACCCCATGGAATTCTTCAGGCTAGAATATTAGAGTGGGTAGCCTTTCTCTTCTCCAGGGGATCTTCCCAATCCAGGGATCAAACCCAGGTCTCCCGCATTACAGGCAGATTCTTTATCAGCTGAGCCACAAAGGAAGCCTGAGAATACTTAAGCGGGTAGCCTGTCCCTTCTCCAGGGGATCTTCCTGAGCCAAGAATCGAACCGGGTCTCCTGCATTGCAGGCGGATTCTTTACCAGCTGAGCTCGCAGGGAAGCCCTCCGTCCCAGAGGCAGGGCCAGTAGCATGTGGATGAGAGGAGGTGAGGATGGCGGCCAGGATATCCAGGTGGTAGAAGGGTGGAGCTGACACGGAGGCGCAGGTAGGGGAAGAGGGGCAGGATTATGCAGTGTGGGGTGGCATGCGCGCAGCATTTAGCTTTACCTCCAGCCGTGTGTCAGTGCTTGCTTGCCTCTGGGCCTTTGCGCATGTTGATCTCTTTGCCTGAACTGCTTTTCCTGCCCTGACAGAGGAATGCCAACTGGCTTCTCAAGAATCCCTCCTGGGCTCTGTCCTTTCATTCCTCCCTTGGGCCCCCCCCCCCCCCCCCCCCCCCCCCCCCCCCCGCCCCTCCCCGCCCCCGCCCCCCCCCCCGCTCC
>SJYC01148922.1:0-13940 GCA_006408675.1 Madoqua kirkii | reverse complement strand
GGGGCGGCGGGGGGTGGGGGGTGGGGCTTCCACTGTACAATGTAAAACAGCAGAGCTACTGAAACCTGTTGCAGAGTGGGCTGCTGGAGGTGGAAGGGCCTCTTAAGGCAAATAACGAAGACCTGAACAGTGGACTACGACCTTGAACTAGGCAAGATGGTACCAGACACGAGAGCTGTTATGGAAGACTGCTGCTGCATATGAGGAGGCACTAACAGGGCCCCAGAGAGGACAAGGAAGCCTGGAGAAGCAGCTGGTGTGGGCGGGTAGAGGATTAGTGCAGTGTTAGATAAGCTGAGTCTAAGTTGAGAAGTCCAGCGCTAGTCGAAAAATTAAGAGGAGAAAATGTGTATTTCTGTTTCAGGACAGAAAGTCCCCTCCCCCCAAACCCACAGATATACATATCTGTGTATATCTCTCCACACAGGTACAGAGTGCAGGAAGAGTGGTCACAGCCGCCCTTGTGATCAGCAAAGCCAGGGGTCAAGTTTCCTGTGTGGGAGGCAGGCATCCTGACTGCTGGCCTTACTAAGACGAGAGGAATTGCCGGTCTGAGTGGGTGTTGGATTTTTTAAAAAAATATAACTATTTTATTAGAGTATCAGTTCAGTTCAGTCATTCAGTCATGTCCAACTCTTTGTGACCCTATGGACTGCAGCATGCCAGGCCTCCCTGTCCATCACCAATTCCCAATTCTCAAACTCATGTCCATTGAGTCGGTGATACCATCCAGCCATCTCATCTTCTGTCATCCCCTTCTCCTCCTGCCTTCAATCTTTTCCAGCATCAGGGTCTTTTCAAGTGAGTCAGTTCTTTGGCACCAGTATTGGTGCCAGTATTGACCAAAGTATTGGAGTTTCAGCTTCAGCATCAGTCCTTTCAATGACTATTCAGGACTTATTTCCTTTCAGATTGACTGGTTTGATCTCCTTGCAGTCCAAGGAACTCTCAAGAGTCTTCTCCAACACAGTATAGTGGGTTCACAATGTAGTGATAATTTCTATGTATACATATATCCCCTCTTTTGGGGATTTCCTTACCATTTAGGTCACCACAGAGCACTGAGTAGAGTTCCTGTGCTATTCAGTTATCATTAGTAATTTATTTTATATAATGTATATATGTCAATATCACTTTTCCAGCTCACCCTACCACACCCTCACTCCCCATTTACCCCTTGGTATATTTGTTTTCTATGTCTGTGTCTCTGTTTCTGCTTTGTAAATAAGATTGTCTGTACTTAATTTTTCAGATTCTACATAAATACATTAATATATTTGCTTTTCTCTTTCTGACTTACTTCACTCTGTATGACGGTCTCTAGGTCCATCCACATGTCTGCAAATGGAACAATTTTGTTCCTTTTTGTGGCTGAGTAATATTCCATTTATATATGTACCACATCTTCTTTATCCATTCATCTGTTGATGGACATTTAGGCTGTTTCCACGGGTCTATGATTATTTCACTTTTGGAAGATCTGGTCTGAGGTTCCAGAGGGCAGACTTCCCTGGTGGCTCAGACGGTAAAGCGTCTGCCTACAATGCAGGAGACCTGGGTTCAATCCCTGGGTCAGGAAGATCCTCTGGAGAAGGAAATGGCAACCCACTCCAGTACTCTTGCCTGGAAAATCCCATGGATGGAAGAGCCTGGTAGGCTACAGTCCATGGGTCGCAAAGAGTCAGACACGACTAAGCGACTTCACCTCACCTCCAGAGGGCAAGGGGTGGATTCTAGAGCATGGTGACTGCTCCGTTAGGAATGAAATCTCATCCCAGCCCTCTCTTCGAAGTTCCTTCTCTCTATTGCGACCCAGGATATTAGACAAGATGTTCACCATGCAGCCACCCAACCTGGGCTTTATCAGAAAGCTTAAGACTGGTACCCTTGTTCTCAGTTCCTGCATTTATAAGGGTTATGGAATTCAAGGACAAGGTAAACAATTCTCCCAAGAATTCTCGTGTCACTTACTTTTGCAAAAAGCAGTAGATATTTAAAGATCTAAAACTACAAAGAAGAAAACCACCTGAGGATAACTCAGTTCTTTTCCAGTGGAAAGGTTAGTTTACAAGGTACCTTTAGAGAGCAACCTAATTCTTCTTAAAAGAGACATGTTCTAGGCTATTAATGTCCTCTTTAAAAATCTTCCAAAACAAAACTACTGAGAAAGGCATTAGTAGTAAGGAACCCACCTGCCAGTGCAGGAGATGCAAGATATACGCACTGGATCCCTGGGTTAAGAAGATCCTCTGGAGAAGGGAATGACAACTCACTCCAGTATTCTCTCCTGCAAAATTCCATGGGCAGAGGAGTCTGGCGGGCTGCAGTCCATGGCATCGCAGAGTCGGACGCGTCAGAGCAACAGACACACGCCCACCCATACCAAGGTGTTAGGCTAGTTATCCCTCCTCTACCACAGTCCTTTCTTCTGACACCCTACTCACTCTGGATATCCATCACTGCATATAAAATCACACAAGACTTGGTGGCTGAAAACAACCAGCATTTTATTATCTGGTTTCCAAGGGTCTGGAATTCAGGTAGGGCTCATCCCCTTAGGTAATACAGTGTTATTTCTGCCACATTCTACTGGTTACAAATGAGACTCAAACCTAGCCAGATGCAAAGGGAAGAGGGTAGAGTTCACCACTGAATGGGGTGGGAGGACAAAGAAAACAGGCACAATGGTGATGATGGTGTGTCTGTCTTTAGAGAAATACAGTGTCCCCCAGCCTACAGTTAGCTTGTACAGCAGGTGTCTCATTTAAGGAAGCCATGGACAGTCTCATACCCTAGGTAAACCAGACAAAGCATTTCTAAGCTGTTTGTAACACAGAGGAGGGGAAGAAAGCATCTAATCTGTGTGTGTGTTTTTTCCCCTATATGCAACTTTAAGCCCCAATACTTTGGTCACCTGATATGAAGAGCCGACTCATTAGAAAAGACCCTTATGCTGGGAAAGATTGAAGGCAGGAAGAGAAAGGGATGACAGAGGATGAGATGGTTGGATGGCATCACCAACTCAATGGACATAAGTTTTACTAAACTCCCGGAGATGGTGAAGGACAGGGAAGTCTGGTGTGCTGCAGTCCATGAGGTCACAAAGAGTCGGACACAGCTGAGCAACTGAACAAGAACAGCAAATGCACCTTTAAAGAATATAACACTTGGAAAGCACTCTGTGAACTATAAAGTATAGCCTAACTTGTGGTCATTCAAAGCAATTTGGAAACGTCTCTGAAGTTCTATCTCTCTGAATTCTGACATAGTATCAATGGAGATGACACTCTCCTTGGCAAGTTTTATCCACTTAACAAACACCACTAGAGCCACCCTAGGAAAGTATTTGGGTAATTCTTAGAGCCTTTTTTAAGCAGAGAACTTGGAAAGTAAAAACCATCACCAAGACTAGCCTTATAAACTGTTTCTCCTTGGAAGAGGCACTAAGTACAGCTGTGGGCAAGGAATATTTGCCTTGGGCTGCGGTTTAGGAAAGAAAATACAACAAAGTAGGAGCCAGGAGAAGGCAATGGCACCCCACTCCAGTACTCTTGCCTGGAAAATCCCATGGACAGAGGAGCCTGGTAAGCTGCAGTCCATGGGGTTGGGAAGAGTCAGACACGACTGAGTGACTTCCCTTTCACTTCACTTTCATGCACTGGAGAAGGAAATGGCAACCCACTCCAGTGTTCTTGCCTGGAGAATCCCAGGGACGGAGGAGCCTGGTGGGCTGCCGTCTGTGGGGTTGCAGAGAATCGGATACGACTGAAGCGACGTAGCAGCAGATGTGTTTATGGAGAAGGAAATGGCAACCCACTGCAGGGTTCTTGCCTGGAGAATTCCCATGGACAGAGGAGCCTGGCAGGCTACGGTCCATGGGGTCGCAAGAGTCGAACACAACTTGGCGACTAAACCACCACCACCAGATGTGTTTAGAGTGGGGTGAACATTTATCCTCTGAAGTGTTTTGATTCCCAAACTGCTTTCTTCTGTCGCAGCTCTGCGCATGCATTGCCTGCCATGTTCTGTTCCTTTTGTAATGGATTTTCTTTCCTGGACCAGCAGTGAGCAGATAGACAAGTGCCTCGGTGGCTAACGAGGTTTCTCGAGGCACATGCGCCCTCTGCTGTTGACATGGTGAAGTGCACTTTCTTTACAGCACAGAGCGCTTCTGGGTGAGGGGGATTCTGCTACTACAAAACTTTTCTTTTTTAAAAAATCTCTGCAGGACTCCTCCAATTTTACCCTATTCGCTGTACTTGCTACACATTATCTACAAGAAGCAATGACCTTTCAGGGTTCCCTTCCTTCTGTTTTGAAGCCTCGGGTCCCACATGCATTCCAGTATTTCCACCCAGGACAGGACTTGTCTGTCTGGGGTGATGTTGTCTGGTTTGGGTCACCCCACACTCCCGAGAGTCCTGTCCTTTGCTCCAGACTTTCTCTGCTGTCTCTGCCCAGTGCTCCTGACAGGGATGGGCTCAGAGACGCCTGGCTGGACTTGGGTGTTTATCTCATTACTTACAGGAAGTCCTCCCCCAGTTTCAAACCCCACTTACTAACTCTGTGACTTGGGACAAGCTCACTTAACCTCTCAGAGTCTGTGTTTACTTGCCTGTAAAATGGAATCAAGGCACTCCTTTCACAGCACTGTTCAGGGTTCCTGAATGGAGTGACGTCCATAAAGTTTCCAGCACAGTGGGACCTGATTTTCTTTTAATCACAGCCTTTTCAAAAATTCTCATCAGAAAAGCTCTATTCAACTCAGACTTTTTTTTTTTTTTAAAATCATAACCACCCTTGGAAAAACCAAAAAATGACATCTAGGAGCAAAACTATTTCTTTTCGTTCCCTGAACCCAGCTCCTCTGGAATCACTGCTATTCTCAGGCTTTTTAAATGTAACATTGTCCTCTGTGATTTCAAGAGCAAAAGGAGCAAGATGATGCTGTTTGGTTTTCTGCATTTTGTTGTTGTTATTTAATTTGAAAAAAATTAGAAAAAGATCAGTTTGAAATTAAAGTAGCTAACAGACCAGAAGCAACAAACTTTCAAAACAAAACACCAAACGGCCAAAAATAAGTCAGTCTTAAAAGTAAAATTTACAAAATCGCATATCTCATAAAAACAAAAACATGAAATGCTTTTCCTTCTAGATTAGACTGTTCTCTCTCCAGAAAGAGGAGAAAAAAGCAACCAATGATATGAAGTTAAACATAACTGTTATCCATACCAGCAACAGGCTTCCCAGGTGGCTCAGTGGTAAAGAATCTGCCTGCCAATGCAGGAGACTTAAGTTCAATCCTTGGATCGGGAAGATCCCGGGGAGGAGGAAATGGCAACCCACTCTAGTATTCTCACCTGGGAAATCCTATAGACAGAGGAGCCTGGTGGGCTATAGTCCACGGAGTCACAAGGGATCAGACCTGACTGAGCAGCTGAGTGCGCACACATGCACACACACCAGAAACATCGAAAGAAACGGCCCACAGGGCATCAAATGCGGAGTGTGTGAGTTGTAAAAACTTGGGCACATAATTTAACTTTTCTAGGACTCAGTGTCCCCTTCTGAAAGTTAGGTGCTATGAGTCAACAATTTGGGGGTCTTTTGTTATCTGAAGTTCTCGTCTGTGTAAATGCTCATGAAAATTTAATTCACCATCTTGTCTGAATACCAGTACTGCACCTGTTTTCTAACACCTCTCAGGGAGGCACGTTCATGTAGGTAAGTCACAAATTTGTAAATGCCCGGGGCAGTAACACCCCTTGCATTTCGTCTCTTTAGGAGATAAAGTCTCAAAGGAGACTTCATTTTTCCTCCGCTCAAAATAAAAATCTACTCAGCAACATCTCAGAGACATGATTTTTTTTCTTTTCATTGAAAATATAGCTTCTATAGTATTATTTGCCTTTCTGGGAATTTCATTCGATTTGGAGGAAAATAATACCCAATAAGATTGGATTGTAGCACATGTCACTTGTAATCAGAGATTCCAAGCCTCCCAATATTCAATTATATTTTTGTCTGTTTTCAAGAGTGAAATCTGACTTCAAAAAAAAAGTAAAAGCCTAGGATGTCACAAAGCAAGGCTTCGCTCTCCTTGAGCATTTTCTTTATTCACAGTTTTCTTAAGTCCATGTGAAATGACAACTGTATCAGAGCCATGAAAGGGTTCATGTGACTAGGAAATCCCCCACCACAAAGAAGGCTGATTCTCAGCTGGACACAGATGCAAGTTAGAGAAAAATATTGACAAATGTTCCTGCTGTGAGTCAAGATGCTGCAGTTTCATATCTAGCCAACAATTTATAAAAGCCTCTTTAATAGTGTCATTTTAAAATGTGTGAAGACAGCAGAGGTCAGGTTTCAAACCTTTTCCTCGGCGACACTGGGCTAGCGCGCCCCGGCTCTGCACTGGGGCAAAGACCCAGCAGACAGGTGAGCCGCAAGCCAAGGCAGCAGGGGCCAGGCGAGGAGTGGGAGGAGCTCCCTGGGCTTAGCAGGGAAGCAGGTGTGTGGCCACCAGGGGGGAGGTCAGCCCCACCCCCGGCACCCAGCTCAGTTAGAGCTCCAGCTCCCTCGCCATCAGCATCCTGCCCTGACCAGCTTCAACAGGATTTCCACAGCCTCTGCCTGCATCCTCAGCCCTTTTATAGCCTCTGCATGTAAACAGAATGAATAAACTAAAAAACTCCAAACCCTCTGCCAGTCATGACGAAGAAGGAGGATTAAAACGTACTCCCCTCTTGTTTCTAAGATCAGAATTGAAGGTGTCCATTTTCACCACTTCTATTCAACACAGTACTGGAAACCCTAGTCAAAGCAACCAGGCAAGGGGAAAAAAAAAGGTATCCACTGGAAAGAAAAGAGCAATTTCTGTTCAGAGATCACATAATCTTATGTTAGATAATCCTGAATATCCTGCAAACAATTAGAACCAAGAAAGAATCCAGCAAAGTTGCAGTGTACAAATTCAACCCCCCAAAATCAGTTGTGTTTCTATACCTTTAAAACGAATACAAAAACTAAATTAAGAAAATAATTCCATTTACAATCACATTAGAAAGAATATAATATGTAGGGAAAAATTTAAATTTTGCCAAGGAGGCAAAAGACATACACTAAAAACTAGAAAATGTTGCTGAAAAAAATTAAGATGCAAATAAAGGGGAAGACATCCAGTGTTTATGGACTGGGAGATTTCATATTGTTAAGACATCAATACTAACCAGATAAAATGCAATCCCCAAGAAAAATCAATGTCATTTTTTTTTCAAAAATCAAAAAATTCATCCTAGAATTCGTATAGAATCTCCAGAAACCCTGAATAGCCAAAACAACCTTGAAAAAGAACAAAGTTGGAAGACTCACACTTCCTGGTTTTAAACCTTACTATAAAGCTACAGCAATCAACACAATAGGAAACTGGCATAAAGACAGACATGAAAAAGAACAGATTAGAACAGAAAGCACCCAAATAAACCCATGCATATATGGTGAAATAATTTTCAATATGGGTGGCAAGATGGTTCAATGAGGAAAGTCCTCACAACAAAGATCTTTGACTTTCCTAGCACAAAGACTCAGTGCTAGTTAAACTGGAGATTCACATGCAAAAGAATGCAGTTGGCCCCTTAACTTCTACCATATACAAAAATTAACTCAAAACAGGTCAAAGACTGAAGTGTAAAAGCTAAAATTATGAAACTCTTGGAAGAAAATATAGGAGAAAAACTTCAAGATATTGAGTCTGGCAATGATTTCTTGGTATGACACCAAAAGCACAGACAACAGGAGAAAAAAATAGATAACTTAGACTACATCAAAATTAGAAACATGTGTGCCCGAAAGGACACAAGCAATTAAGTGAAAGAGCAACCCAGAGAATGGGAGAAAATATTTACAAAGCATGTATCTGATAAAGGGTGAATACCCAGAATACAGAGCGAACTTCTACAACTCAATAATACAACCAACCAACTAGGTTTAAAAATGGCAAAAGGCTTGAGTAAATATTTCTCCAAAGAAGATATACAAGAAGTGGCTAACGTGCAAATAAAAAGATGCTCCATGTAACTAACCATTAGAGAAAGGCAAATCAAAACCACGAAGAGACACTATGTCATCTGTTAGAATGACTATTATCCCTCTCCCCCAAAAAACCCCACAAAAAAAACAAAATAACAAATGTTAGCAAAGATGTGGAAAAACTGGAATCCTTGGGAACTCTTGGTGGGAATGCAAAATGGTGCAGCTGCTATGGAAAACAGTATGGCATTCCTCAAGAAATTAAAGAATTACCATAGAATTACCATATTATCTACGGTAATAGAATATCTATGGTAATAGAATTACCATATTATCTAGCAATTCCACTTCCGGGTATACACCCCTAAAAACTGAAGACAAATATCTCTTTCAAAGAGATATTTGAACATGCATGTTCATAGATGCATTATTTACAATAGTCAAAAGGCAGAAGCAACCCAAGCGTCCACTCATAGATGAACAGATAAATAAAATATGGTATTATATACAATGGACTACAACTCAGCTTTTAAAAAATAGGAAATTCTGACACATGCTACAATATGATTGAACTTGGAGGACATCATGCTAAGTGAAATGAGCCAGTATTTCATGTAGTAAATACACAGTGGTATTTATGCTATATGAAGTAGGCTGATAAACAAGACAAACACTGTACTATTCTACTTATACGAAGTATCTAGAGTGGTTAAAATCAGAGACAGAAAGTAGAATGGTGAGTGCCAGATGCTGAAGTTATTGTTTATTGGGTATTTGAGAAAGATGTGAAGAGTTCTGTGGATAGATGGTGGTGATGGCTGTACAAAAATCTGAAGGCTGCTGAACCGTGCCCTTAAAATGGTTAGGATGATAAATTCTGTTATATATACTGGAGTGGGTAGCCTTTCCCTTCTCCAGGGGATCTTCCCAGCCCAGGAGTCGAACCCAGGTTTCCCACATTGCAGGTGGATTCTTTACCAGCTGAGGCACCAGGGATACTGGATTGGGTAGCCTATGCCTTCTCCAGCGGATCTTCCTAACCCAGGAATCAAACTGAGGTCTCCTGAATTGAAGGCAGATTCTTTACCAACTGAGCTGTAAGTGAAGCCAAAATTCTGTTATATGTCACAACTAAAAGAGAAGGAAAAAGCTATAACCAGCTTGTTAGCTGAAATTCTTTTTGTTAATTAAAGATGAGAATTTGGCAGTCCACCAGCAACTCAGCCTTAGAGAAGACAGTTAAAGGCAGGGTGGGTCAGGGGTGGGGCAGTCACCTCGGCCCTCACCCCACGACTGCCTCCCTTCACTCCCTTTCCTATTTCATCAACTCGCTGCAAAAAAATTAATGGTAGACTTTAGGGCACAGAAAGGATGGAGGCTTGAGGACACCTAGGAAACTGTTTAATGAACTATAAACATCACAAAAATATTTGTGTATTTCCATTTCAGAGGGAAATTGTGCAACCAGATTTCCTGGGTATTTTTCTACAGCCATGGGGAGGGGGAGGATCAGACAACGGTAGGGGGGTCAGGGGTCACAGGCTCCTGGAGGCACTGAGTCCCACACCCACCCACACCCTCCATCATGAGACAGAAAGTTCCTCAGCCTGCTGACTCTTGAGAATCAGGCTCTGTCCATGGATGCACCTGGGGCCATGCTGTCCAGCTCTGATTAGGTTGACCTTGAACAGGTCAGGTTACTGGTGCGGTCCAAGCCTCCGTCTTCCTCATGTCAAAAGAGTATAAGAGGAATGCCCAGCTTTAGGACCGGCAGGAGCAGGCCTGGTAAGACAGCACATGGACTGTGCAGACTCAGCAAAGGCCAGTTCTGACCAGGGCTCCCAGGATGGCCAGCCCTCAGGAGTCTATTGATAGGCTCCTGCCAAAATCAAGTGGCTTCTTCAGTCTCAATGCAGAAGTCTTCAGCCTTTCTCCATCAGACTCGGAAACCCTGAACCCTGTGTTAGAGGGAGCCACATGCGAAAGTCCTCAGTCCCAGCTACCCAAGGGGCTCTGTCTGCCGGGAAGAAAGCAGCTAAGAGAAATGAACCAGCATATCCCTTGAGCAGAAACATTTTCAACCTATGCACATCCTCTCATATACTTTATTTCTGACTGCACTTTGATGTGGCACATGGGGGCTTCTGGGATCTTAGTTCCCTGACCAGGCATCAAACCTGTACCCCCTGCATTGGAAGGCAGATTCCCAACCACTGGACCGCCAAGGAAGTCCCCCCTTCAATATACTTTCAGTCATCTCCAGGTTACTTATGATAGCTAATATAAGGGAAACGTTGTTAATACAAGGTAAATGGTACCAAACAGTTGCTGTGTGCTGTCGCTTCAGTCGTGTCCAACTCTTTACAATCCCATGGACTGCAGTCTGCCAGGCTCCTCTGTCCGTGGGACTTTCCAGGCAAGAATACTGGAGTGGGCTGCCATTTCCTTCTCCAGGGGATCTTTCCCACTCAGGGATTGAACCCAAACCTCTTATTCTGCATTTGCATTGGCAGGCAGGTTCTTTACACTGGCGCCATCTGGGAAGCCCAAATAGCTGCTGGTACACAGCAAATTCAAGTTTTTGTTTTGGGGGACTTTCTGGAATTTTTTTTTTAATGTTTCGATCCACAATTGGCTTAATCCACAAATGCAGAACCAGCAGATAGAGGGCAACAATAACGTCCTCCTCACAAGATATGAAGATGACCTGGACTGGGGCGATGGCCAAGAAGACTAAGAGAAACACAAAATGGGTACCACACCTGTTCATTTCAGGGCCTGACACATGGTACTCAATAGCACTTTGAAAGAATGCAAGGGTTTCACTCCCTTCTAACCTCTTTTCTAGGATAGGAGTGCTTTTCTCTGGGCATTTCCACTTCCTTCACATGCAACGGTGGGAGCAGACCTAGGGGTCGGGGGTGGGTAATGGTTTTTTCCGTCTAAATATTCCTCTCCATTTTCTTTAACACGGGGCTTCTTGATCTTTCCCCCACTCTTCTACTTGAAAAAAATATTGCTTTTCTCACATGCTGCTCCAAGAAAAATACCATGTGCCCAGAGCACACTCCTGTCTGACTTCCTCTGGAAACACAACTCAGGGTTGGTTCCACTGATGGCGAGTGTTGTCACCTATCTTCTTGAACAATCCCAAGGCTCTCTCCCACTTAAGTACCCAGCTCAGGGGGGCAAGGGATGCTGGAGCCGGTTCAGATGCAAGATGAGTTCAGAAACCTGAGTTCTGCCCGCACCAGTCTTCTGGGGGCGGGGTGGAAAGTAGAGATCTGCAGAGGTCCCCAACTCCTGCCCCGGCAAGACAACAGTGGTTCCATGGGACAGAACCCCAGGGTTCCAACAAAGGAACCACCAAGGTCACAGTGTTGGTCAGGGGGAAAGCAAGGGCAGGTCCGTGAGTTTTGTACAAAGCAAAATTTTATATTTTTAATAGGCTGTGATCAGCATCACTGCACTATTTAGGGATCTGAAAGTTTTACTGTTCATTCCCCCATTCAATTCATCTGGTCTCTACCTATCCTGAGTCAGCAGAATGAGAAGCAGATGGTTCATTAAGGGTCAGCCTCTCCAGGAACCCAGCCCCGTGGCGATCGCTGAAACCACTGAGGTGGTTTAATGGCCAGCACGTCTCCAAACCAGGAGTCAAGACAGCAGTCTGCCTGTCGTTTAACACTTCTCTTCCCATTCTCAGCTTCCATCCACTGCTGGGAGGGTGCTCAGAACTCCCTGCCCCAAGAACGAGGCAGGAGGGCAGGAGAGAGGCGATTCCTATTGGGCACTTTGACCACAGAATAACCACTCACCACCAAGAATACCCAACTCTACTTCTGACCATGTGAGCTGGTCACACTTCCTGCTCATTTGATCAGTTTCCAACTTTACATCCTGCTATGGGTTGAATGAGGAGAAGGCAATGGCACTCCACTCCAGTCCTCTTGCCTGGAAAATCCCATGGACAGAGGAGCCTGGTGGGCTGCAGTCCATGGGGTCACTAAGAGCCAGACATGACTGAGCGACTTCACTTTCACTTTCACTTTCATGCATTGGAGAAGGAAATGGCAACCCACTCAGTGTTCTTGCCTGGAGAATCCCAGGGACGGGGGAGCCTGGTGGGCTGCTGTCTATGGGGTCGCACAGAGTCAGACACGACTGAAGTGACTTAGCAGCAGCAGCAGCATGGCTTCAATGATACCCCTCCAGAAAGATCAGTGAGAGACCTGATTCCAACACCACACTGAACAGGCCCTTTATTTGGAAATAGGGTCCATGCAGATTTCATCAGGTTAAGGTGAAGTCTTTGGATGGTCCATAATCTAATATGACTGGGGTCCTTATAAAAAAGAAATTTGAACCCATGCATGCAGAGAGAGGACTATGTGCAGATGCGGAGAAAGGACTCTGTGGGAGGATGGGAGTAGAGACTGGAGCCCTTTGTCTGCAGGCTGAGAACTGCCCGAGGCCACCAGAAGGCAGGAGAGGAATCCAGACTGTACCGTCCTTGGCACCTTCAGAGGGAGTCACGGCAGCCCCCGGAAATCTAATATATCTCAGTATTTTCACTAAAAGATGCTCTGGAGATGTGATAGGGTGCTGCTAACAGCATAGGTCCTGGCATTTGACAAACCTGGTTTGTATTTTGGCTTCCCCACTTTTGTGCTCTGTGACCACACACGTTACTTAACCTTTCTGTGCCTTGGGTCTATGATCTGAAAAAAGAGGGAAAATAAAACCACTTGCTGTGTCCCACAGGGACAATTCATGAAGCAACCATGTCATGTATTGAGATGAGGTAAGGCATTCGGTGTCCCTTGCTGGTGTGACCATCAGTTGGGATCTTGAAGCCCTTGTCAGTGGAAGCTCATATCTCCTGTAGCCCATGGCGTGCTCCGTGGTCACACGACCTTGCATTCAGGAAGGCCTCACTCTTGGTTTAATGTTCTGCTGACACCTTCTTGAAATTATTAATAATTTTTGACCAGGGGCCCTCATTTTTATTTTGCCTAAGTGAAGTCACTCAGTCGTGTCCAACTCTTTACGACGCCATGGAATATAGGCTCCTCTGTCCATGGGATTTTTCAGTTTGCCATTTTCATTTCGCCTGGAACCTTGCAAATTATGTACTGGTCCTGCCTGGCCCCTCCAGTCCATACGTGGGTTGAAAGCTTATGATCCCCAGTGTGTGCAGGAGAGCGTCTTCTTTAGACATGAAGCAACTCTTCAGGGTTGGGAGCCTTTATTAGCTTTAAGTATCTTTATCCCTCAGCCCATTGCTCAAGTCTTTCTGGAGGCTGCATTCAAATATCCCAATGTCTTTCAGTTAAGTTCAGTCACTCAGTCATGTCTGACTCTTTGCAGCCCTATGGACTGTAGCACACCAGGCTTTCCTGTCCATCACCAACTCCTAGAGCTTACTCAAACTCATGTCCATTGAGTCGGTGATACCATCCAACCATCTCATCCTCTGTCATCCCCTTCTCCTCCTGCCTTCAATCTTTCCCAGCATCAGGGTCTTTTCAAATGAGTCAGTTCTTTACATCAGGTGGCCAAAGTATTGGAGTTTCAGCTTCAGCATCCATCCTTCCAATGAATATCAGGGTTGATTTCCTTTAGGATGAACTGGTTGGATCTCCTTGCAGTCCAAGAGACTCTCAACAGTCTTCTCCAATACCACAGCTCAAAAGCATCAATTGCTTCAGCACTCAGCTTTCTTTATAGTTCAACTCTTACATCCATTCACGACTACTGGAAAAACCATAGCTTTGACTAGACGGACCTTTGTTGGCAAAGTAATGTCTCTGCCTTTTAATATGCTGTCTAGGTTAGTCGTAACATTTCTTCCAAGGAGCAAGTGTCTTAATTTCATGGCTGCAGTCACCATCTGCAGTGATTTGGGAGCC
>SJYC01148919.1:0-28351 GCA_006408675.1 Madoqua kirkii | reverse complement strand
CACTAGTAATGGTGTGTTAAATGAATTCAGTTTATTCCATAAAGTAGAATGTATTAGTTTATTTTATGGTCATTTTAGGTGCATCATAAAAATAATGAAAGCATAAATTTTACTATTCAGTCAGAAATCACTTTTATTAATTTTGACTGTTTGTAACTGTAACCATCAAATTATATTGTCTGATGACTCTCTTGGGCTAATGCTTTGAAATTTACTTCGTACCAGTCTGTATAATATAATTATACTAGATGCAACTTCAGTTTAATCTTTTAGTTATTTTTGAAATATTACAAAGGAAATTCAATGTTTTAATGACAAAGCCAGAGTAAAAAACTGCATTTAATGCATATGTGTGCCAAATAGAGAGTTTTAATTTGAAATATCTACTGAGATCAGGACTGACACCAGGCAAAACTGGAATATTTCTGAGTTTGACCATGGTGCTCTCAAAGAGTTAACTTTAATGATTTCTGCTTCCTCCTAGCTAGAAATTATCTGCCACATTAAGCTTTTATACAATTTTATAAATCATGAAACAGACAACTATTGTTCAATTGACAATATTTCCAGTGGGATATTGTTGTCTTAAATACTTATTTTATTTGTCCAGAAAATAATTGAGTGTCAGCAATAGGCCAAATATTTTCTCATGTGCCAGGAATAAAATGGTGAATAGGGTACAAAGAACAAAGAGATCATAGTAATTACCAAGGAAGACAGGTGAATAAATAGGCAAATATGGCAACATGTGACAAAGCTATGAAAGTTGTAGCAGAGGTATCATACAGGAAATGCATTTACCCAAACAAGTGAGCTGGGGAAAAATGCCTAAAGAAATGGGAACATCATCTTGGCTGATGATACACAGGCCAAGATGATGCTAGGTAGGTGACAAATATATTTACTAAACACCCTGGAGATACTGAAGCACTAGAAAACCAGTGAATGGCATGTCTCCATCAATATATATCTTTCAAAGGTTTTACATATTTTTAATAATTTATATGGATATCTAGTAACAATATACTTTGGATAAACCAAATACAATCATCAGTTTAGGATTTGGAGATTATCAGTTTCTTGAAAGAAGGAATGCTAGCTGTGCTAATTCACCGACAGAAATCAACTATATATAACTCAGCATAAGTTTCTAATAAATGCCCATTGTACTAATAATATTTAAGAGAAATTTTTGCTAAATTCATACCAGTCAGAATGGCTGCAATCCAAAAGTCTACAAGCAATAAATGCTGGAGAGGGTGTGGAGAAAAGGGAACCTTTTTACACTGTTGGTGGGAATGCAAACTAGTACAGCCACTATGGAGAACAGTATGGAGATTCCTTAAAAACCTGGAAATAGAACTGCCTTATGACCCAGCAATCCCATGCTGGGCATACACACTGAGGATACCAGAAGTGAAGGAGACACGTGTACCCCAATGTTCATTGCAGCACTGTTCATAATAGCCAGGACATGGAAGCAACCTAGATGTCCATCAAGCAGATGAATGGATAATAAAGCTCTGGTACATATACATAATGGAGTATTATGCAGCCATTAAAATAAATACATTTGAATCAGTTCTAATGAGATGGATGAAACTGGAGCCGATTATACAGAGTGAAATAAGCCAGAAAGAAAAACACCAATACAGTATACTAACACATATATATGAAATTTAGAAAGGTGGTAATGATAACCCTGTATGTGAGACAGCAAAAGACATACATGTAAAGAACAATATTTTGGACTCTGTGGGAGAAGGAGAGGGTGGGCTGATTTGGGAGAATGTTATTGAAATATGTATAATATTATATATAAAATGAATCACCAGTCCGGGTTCGAGCCATGATACTAGATGCTTTGGGTTGATGCACTGAGACGACCCAGAGGGATGGTACTGGGAGGGAGGGGGGTTCAGGATGGGGAACACATGTATACCTGTGGTGGGTTCGTGTTGATGTATGGCAAAATCAATACAATATTGTAAAGTAATTAGCCTCCAATTAAAATAAATAAATTTATATTTAAAAATAAATAAAAATTTGCTTTTAAAAACAAGATTTTGAGGATGTAAAACTAATTATTAAAGAAACTAGGTTATTTATTTTTACTGAATTGATAAAGCAAAAATTGCAGTAGGTAAGCTATTTTTTCAGAGCAAGCAATGGCACCCCAGTTCAGTACTCTTGCCTGGAAAATCCCACGAACAGAGGAATCTGGTAGGCTGCAGTCCATGGGGTCACTAAGAGTTGGACACGACTGGGCAACTTCATTTTCACTTTCATGCATTGGAGAAGGAAATGGCAACCCACTCCAATGTTCTTGCCTGGAGAATCCCAGGGACAGGGGAGCCTGATGGGCTGCCATCTATGGGGTCACACAGAGTCGGACACGACTGAAGTGACTTAGCAGCAGAAGCAGCAAGCTATATTTGCCCTTTGTATGATTTCCATCAGTCATTCAGTATCATTCTAAGATATAAAACACTGACTTCTCTTACCTCAGTTTAAACAGAAGTACCAAGTGCCTAGTCTGTATTTTTGTTTTAGATGGCTTCCCATTAATCAATTTGCTTTAATGATTCTATACAGTTTTAAAGTTTCTGTTCATAGAGCAAAACATTATCATGTATTGATTATACCCCAGAGAAATGTATTGGCCTGGTCTTTTATTGCCTACAGTGGCATTTCTAAACTGTGTCTGAGTACTCACTCCCTTTCATGCAACTATATATTGTTTCACATTAATTTATTTAGTGAAAAGATACATATCAGATCACCATTTTGGGAAAATATGACTACATATGTGACTTTATATTTTTCTGGTGATTTCTGTTAGGATGACTTCAGTAAAGCTGTAGACATATAGAAGCTTAAAACCAATGAGTTTATCTGCTATTGTTTGCATTTTAATGACATTTTAATTTTCAATACTACCATCTTCAAATGTATTGATTTGAATCAAGATTTTCTTTAAAACAATAAAAAGTAATTAAAATATTTTCATTATTGTAACTCCCTCAAATATTTTGCTTTATTTTCTTAAATAGGCACCTACAGCTGAGTGGCCTTTGCCTCTGATTAATAGTCTGGACACAGAACTCTGACTATCCTACATTTCATGACTACAAATATTTAGTGATCATATTTACTGCTTTTATTTTCTATCTTAGGTAAGATGAAAAAAGGATTATATTAGTATCATCATTTTGAGTGTAAATTAAACTAAATTTTTTGAACCTTTTATGGCAAAGATTTTAAGTTCCAATTTATATGGCACTTACTCATTCCCTTGATTCTAGCCTTCTATTCTAGGTGGTAATGGGCTTCCCAGGTGCCACTAATAGTAAATAAACTGCTTGATAATGCAGGTAACCTAAAAGAGATGGGTTTGATCCCTGGGTTGGCAAGAAATCCCAGAAGAGCATGGTGAGAAAGGCTGCAAGCCTTCAAATGTAACTTAGTGCATTGGTAGCACAGGTAAAGTTTTAAAATAAAATTGCAGCTAAAAATATACCTATCTAAACTTGTAGCTCAGGCAATAAAGAATCTTCCTACAGTGAAGGAGACCTGGGTTTGACCCTTGGGTCAGAAAGATACCCTGGAGAAGGAAATGGCAAACCACACCAGCATTCTTGCCTGGAAAATTCCACAGACAGAGAAGCCTGGTGGGCTGCAGTCCACAGGGTTGCAAAGAGTCAGGCATGACTGAGTGACTAACAGTTATTTAAACTAACCTGACTCATCAAGCTAATCTCTTTATGTCAAGTATAACTATTAGGTAATTTTTAAATGTTTAAATGTCAGCTTTCAAAACTGTTATAGTGGCAAGAGACCAAGTTTAAATTCTAACATTTATATTTGACAAAAGTTCACTAGTGATGATGGAATCTCTTGTTTAAGGCCACTCAAAATGTTTCCTGATGTGTAAAAAAAATTTTTTTGAAGACAACAGAAATTAGTGAAGCAGGGACCCATTTAAGAGGTCATGGAAGATAAGGAGATGCAGACATGTCTAGATTTACCCTTGTCTGAGATGGTGATTGCAGCCATGAAATTAAAAAACACTCCTTAGAAGAAAAGTTATGACCAACCTAGATAGCATATTCAAAAGAAGAGACATTACTTTGCCAACAAAGGTCCGTCTATTCAAGGCTATGGTTTTTCCTATGGTCATGTATGGATGTAAGAGTTGGACTGTGAAGAAAGCTGAGTGCTGAAGAATTGATGCTTTTGAACTGTGGTGTTGGAGAAAACTCTTGAGAGTTCCTTGTACTGCAAGGAGATCCAACCAGTCCATTCTAAAAGAGATCAGTCCTGGGTGTTTTTTGGAAGGAATGATGCTAAAGCTGAAACTCCAGTACTTTGGCCACCTCATACAAGGAGTTGACTCACGGAAAAGACTCTGATGCTGGGAGAGATTGGGGGCAGGAGGAGAAGGGGACAACAGAGAATGAGATGGCTGGATGGCATCACCGACTTGACGGATGTGAGTTTGAATGAACTCCGGGAGGTGGTGATGGACAGGGAGGCCTACCATGCTACAATTCATGAGCTTGCAAAGAGTCAGACACGACTGAGTGACTGAACTGAACTGAGGTTGTCCCTGGCCAGGGAGATGTGGTAGAGTTAGAGCTATACTTTTGACCCTCTTAGAAGATAAACAGTCCCGGCGGTATAATTTAGGCTTCAGTGCAAAAGGAGAATATCGGCCCTCTGCTAGCAGAGATGAGGAAATCAGTCTTCTCTAAGAGAAGGCTTTCTGTCAGCACCCTCCTCAAAGATTTCAGACCCAACACTGCTAGCTGCCCTGGCTGATAGATAAGTGCAAAACCACACCTCCTAGCTTGTCAAGTGTGCTGGGGAGCTGCCAGCCTCCCTGAGTTTCCTGGAGACCGCACATGAGCCCGACTCCACTGCTCTCATGGACCTCCCTGACCAAGGTAATGATTTCACTTCTCTGGTGTGGCCAGCAGCCACTGAGGATAGAGACGAGAAGGAAGAGGATGGGAAGTCATGGTTGGAAGAAGTGGTCCAGAGAATACTCCCATGGAGGAGAAGTAGAATGAGTTAAAACACAAGCCCCTCCATGTTGGCTATAGTCCCAAAGACTTCACAAAACACTAATCCAAAGGTATTATTTTAAAGAATTTCAAAACAGTGATTACAGAGTGTTAAACTTCAAACCCAAGCACCTCTCTCTGTGGATCCCCAAGGGAGAGACTGCACTGGTCACAGATCATAGAGATGGCTGGGGAACAAGGTGGATACAAAGTCCATAGGAACTAATAGTTGCATTTGCAGGGAATAGCTGCACAAGTGGTGGGTTGTGATAAAACTTATTAACCAAAACAGAGGAGGCCCAGATGTGGCCTCAGGCTGCTGTTTATCAAGAAGTGAAGTGAAGTGGCTCAGTCGTGTCCAACTCTGCAATCCTATGGACTGTAGTCCACCAGGCTCTTCTGTCCATGGGATTCTCCAAGCAAGTGTGCTGGAGTGGGTTGCCATTTCCTTCTCCAGGGGATCTTCCCCACCCAGGTATTGAACCCAGGTCTCCCGCATAGTAGGCTGACACTTTACCATCTGAACCCTGGGGTAAAATAGGACAAATTTAAAGTGAATGTATTTTTAAATATTTTGTAATGGAGATTCTCAGTATGGCCAACTCTCTCCCTGGTCATTCTGTGATATGGATTTACTTCTATCAGCTACATTTAGTTAATCATTTTCCTCCCTCTTATAGAAGTATTGGGTCCAGATATCACTGTAAGGTCTGCAAGGACATCTGCTATAGAACACCAAGGTTCTTCCTTACTCAGGTATAAAATTGGGTTTGTCTTTTAGAAGCGTTTAGAGGATTGACTGTATATGTGTCCAGAAGATGATTTTGAGGCTGCCCAGAGTTTATTTAATACTCAGGAAATCTTATACTTTAGAGTAGTTGTAGAAAATTAAATTTAGATTCATGAGGAAAAACAAAGATTTGAATCATCAGGTCCAAGTTAGCCATGGTAGAATCATGGACAGGAGAGCCTGGAGTCAGACAGACACTACTTTTTTTGAAATGAATTGAAAACAAAGGAACAGATGGCACAGTGGTAGTTATAGAGCATAACAATTTAAAACTAAAAAAGTATATTATCTTTTTCAAAGGCATTGTGCTGAGATTGCATGTAGTATAGTTACTATGAAATGACTTAATTCTGTAAAAATATTTGACTAGTTTTAATTTTTCATATTTCCCTAGTAATAAGTAAAAAAACTTCTTATAATTGAAAACCTAATTAAATCAGTGAAACTATAGAATTTAGTTTCAGTTTAGCTAAATAGAACCTATGGTACAGAACCATAAATGATGAAAAATACTCCATTTATTTACATTAAATATCATCCACCGATAAGCACTTACGATTTTGTGTAAGGCAAGTGCAGAGTAAAAGAGACCTAGCCAGGCAGTCAGACAAGAAAAAGAAGATTTATTAGAGGAAAAAGAGAGGATGACCAACCCTTAAGGAGAACCCACGTCCTCCCTTTCTGATGGGGGTCTTTCTTATACCCTGCCAATGACAAAGTCTCTGAAGTGCTGGTTAATATTTAGCCACTAGTTGAGTCCTGTGGTCACATAGCTGGAGGTCTGTAATCTGGCGCTCTCACAGCTTTGAAGGTAGGCACTAGTGAGAAAACAGAATGTCCTTTGGGCAATTTGGTCAGTCTCAAAGATCACTGTGATTTTATTCTTTGTTTCTGAGGTCAACATAATAAGCCATCTTAACAATGAGACCCCGAGTGAGCCCTGCCATTTCAGCCTTTTTGATTTAGGATAAGGGCTGAAGGTCAATCTTCAGTACCTGCTTCCTGCAGGACAGGGGCATCGTGGGGGTGAGATAAGAAAAAGCTGGAATGTGGGTCAAGGGAATTTGTGTAGGGTAGAAGTTTTTGATAATCTGAGTGAGTTAGAAGTAGCTTGTGGATAGTTTGGCTGGTGAAGGCTTATAAGCAGTTCTGAAGACATTTTGAAAGATGCATTAGACATGGGCTGAAAGCTAGAATAAAGGTAAGTATAAGGAGGGGGCCTAGAAACGGTAGGACTCAGGGCATCCAATTCCAATTGCCTAACCAGTTTTCCCATGAATTACTGAGGTGTTGATGTATTCTTGAGGCCCTGTTTGTCAGATTTCTTGCTGCTTCCTTTACAACACCTGATTTATTGGCATAGAAGTGCCGGGAGCCAGCACGGGAGATCCCACCCGTGACAAGGTCATGTGGAGAGACCTGATGAGAAAGGAGAGTCAGGTCTCAAGGGGTCCTCTGCCTGAGCTGCTGCTGCTGCTGCATCTATTCCCACCCCCTACCACCAAAAAAAAAAAAAAAAACAAAAAAAAAACCACAAACAAAAACAAAAACAAAAAACAAAAAAACAGAGTCTGCCTGCTTTACTGTGCTTTCCACTCTTCTGACATTCTCTGGAAAATGTTAACTCAGGGCTTCAGTCTCCTAAATATAAAAAAGAATGTCTTGGCTTAACCCCCTCTGATGGCTCTCTAACTGGCCTAACAGTTTCTCCTGGACTTTTTACAATTTGTGAATTGTTTATAGCCCTGCAACCATGAGAGGCACAAAGCTTAAAGCATCCTAAAGATACAGAGCCTTTTCTAAAGAGCTAGAAATTATATTGGTGATGTTTTCACTGTTGAGTCAATGACTGATGCCAGGCCTCCATATTCTTTACCTTTTAGGCACCTGAAGGATATTAATCAATGTAATTGGGATATAGAAATAGGAATATAGTAGTTTTGATGTTAGCAACACTAGACTTTTGAATTAATTACTTTTCTTTGTTATATATCACTGCACTCCTCTTGTGTCCTTGATATGTAAGAATGTAACTTCATTTAGTGCTTTCTGAGAGTGGAACCAGACTTTGGGAAGAACAATATTCCAAGACAAATAAGTCTTCTGGTTGACAAACCCTATCAGAAAAAGGCCTGTAAAATGTTAATTGGCCCTCTGGCTAGAAGATGATGTAAATCACCTAAGACTTGTGTATACAACTAAGTATGCAGAGAAAAAGCCTGGTCTTGATAAGAGTCAGGGTTGCTGATGCTGCATAACTTTATATTGTCCATTGGTCTCTATGTACACACACACACACACACAAAAAGTATAAAAAGCCTTTACAACAATAGAGGTTAGGCCAGTCATTGGAAAGAATGATTTCACCCATGTCTTCTCTTTACTCTATTTTCTGTCTGAATTTCCACCTGGAGTGTGGAGGCTCGCCATGTCTACTTACTTGCCTTGGCTTCCAAGATCCGTGAGAGAGGGAGCCCAAGGCAGGGCACCCTCCTATATTCAAACAAACACTGGTGGCCTAACATAGATGGTGCAAATCTCTTGTCTTGAGATTTTATTGGCTTTCCCCATAAACCAAGTTATTCAGCATCTTTTCTCCACTAAATTTTCCTACTATATTATTTCTTCCTAATCTCTTTGTATTTCTAATTAAATTTTTTTCCTCACCCATATCATCCCCACTTCGAATTACCCTGGATCCACTGGGGCTGGGCCCTGTTATAGAAGTAATGGTCTTCCTCTGAAAACAGACATAGGCATCATTTTTCTGCTGTGAGGAGGTCTAATACTCTTTTGTTTTGGAGGGCCATGGCTGTCAGGGAATCTAGCTTGTTTTGGATTGTGTTAAGGCTGTTAGCTATTTCTTCTAGGCTGCCAGTGAAGTCTTTAGGAAGGCTTTGATAGTAATTTAAAGAGGTTTTAAGTCCTGTCGTCCCTGTCCCAATCCCAGCCACTGTTCCTAAACTAATTAATAGAGGAATGAATTGAATTGCCCATCTGGGTCTGGTATGAGTTAGTGGGATAGGGAGAGTCTGATTGTTAAGAGCAGTAGAAATATCTGGGGCTAGATATACCAGGGTGGATATTCCTGTCCAGTTAGTAGGAGGACATAAATAGGTGATGGTTCCACATAAGATGAATATCCCAAGAGTAAGAAGACAGCAGTTGAAATCAATAGCAAATAAAAGTCTTTCTGGGAACTTGTTAGTAGTCTTTGAAACTGACACCCAACTCACCAGTGTAGCCCCTACAAGAGGAGCATTTACAACATATGCAGAAGGGAGTCTCTCTGAGAAAGTAAAAGGATATTCTGCAGTTCCTGAGATGCAGTAGATGGATTGGCCTGAAGAGAAGGAGAGATGTGAAGTATGATTACAGAGGTGGGGTGTTATTGTTCCTAGTTATGCAGTTTTGTCTGGAAAAACAGAAAGGAGTCTGTTATTGTAGATGATTGTCAGAGGTGGTGGGTCATCCTATAGCTGGTCCTTTGTGAGTAGAAGTGAGATCTATAAGGAGGGAGGCCAGTATTTTGTCAGGATTGCGAACTTGATCAATTGAATATAAATAACATATGTATGGTAAAAAGAGAGTCTCCTCTATATGTGTGATAAAGAGAAGTGCTTATATGAGTCAATTTGTCTGGGGAAATGGAGAGTGCTGATCCTCCAGGTGAGGAGATGGATAAACAAATCCAACAATCACTGGCAAGGGTTGGGTTTGAGGTCTTGAGTAAGTGATGGGTCGGATTTAGAGTTCTGAACAGATAGGCATGTTTTGTGGCAGGGTGAGTTATAGGCAGGGTATCAATGTGAAATTTGGACTGAAAACAAACAAACAAAAAAAAGGAGTAATAGTAAATTCATGATGTGACATCTCATGTCTAAGGGAAGAAAATGATAAAAATAAGAATCCAGAGATAGAAATTATTGTGGGTTGGTGTGAACTCTATGCAATATCCCTGGAGCCAAAAATCGGTTATAAAGTCAAGGAATAAAGGGATATCAGTAACAGTGGAGTTTCCAGAAAAGGTAAGGGCTTGTGTTACTATGTTGAAGGAAAGTAAATAATGACTTCATCTAGGTTGATCACAGTAAGAGAAGAGCCATGCCCCAAATAACAAGAACTACAAAGCTAGCAGAGGTGATGGAATTCTAGTGGAGCTATTTCAAATCCTGAAAGATGATGCTGTGAAAGTGCTGCATTCAATATGCCAGGAAATTTGGAAAACTCAGCAGTGGCCACAGGACTGGAAAAGGTCAGTTTTCATTCCAGTTCCAAAGAAAGGCAATGCCAAAGAATGCTCAAACTACAGCACAACTGCACTCATCTCACATGCTAGTAAAGCAATGCTCAAAATTCTCCAAGCCAGACTTCAGCAATATGTGAACTGTGAACTCCTTGTTCAATCTGATTTTAGAAAAGGCAGAGGAAGCAGAGATCAAGTTGCCAACATCTGCTGGATCATGGAAAAACCAAGAGAGTTCCAGAAAAACATCTATTTCCGCTTCATTGACTACACCAAAGCCTTTGACTGTGTGGATCATAATAAACTGTGGAACATTCTGAAAGAGATGGAAATACCAGACCACCTGACCTGTTTCTTGAGAAATCTGTATGTAGGTCAGAAAGCAACAGTTAAGACTGGACATGGAACAACAGATTGGTTCCAAGTAGGAAAAGGAGTACATCAAGGCTGTATATTGTCACACTGCTTTTTTAACTTATATGCAAATTACAAGATAAATGCTGGGCTGGATGAAACACAAGCTGGAATCAAGATTGCCGGGGGAAATATCAATAACCTCAGATATGCAGATGACCCCACCCTTATGACAGAAAGTGAAGAGGAGCTAAAAAGCCTCTTGATGAAAGTAAAAAATGGAGAGTGAAAAAGTTGGCTTAAAGTTCAGCATTCAGAAAACGAAGATCATGGCATCTGGTCGCATCACTTCATGAGAAATAGATGGGGAAACACTGGAAACAGTGTCAGATTTTATTTTTTGGGGCCTCCAAAGTCACTGCAGATGGTGACTCCAGCTATAAAATTAGAGGACGCTTGCACTTTGGAAGAAAAGTTATGAGCAACCTAGATAGTATATTCAAAAGCAGAGACATTATTTGCCGAGTAAGGTCCGTCTAGTCAAGGCTATGGTTTTTCCTGTGGTCATGTATGGATGTGAGAGTTGGACTGTGAAGAAGGCTGAGCGCTGAAGAATTTATGCTTTTGAACTGTGGTGTTGGAGAAGACTCTTGAGAGCCCCGTGGACTGCAAGGAGATTCAACCAGTCCATTCTAAAGGAGATCAGCCCTGGGATTTCTTTGGAGGGAATGATGCTAGAGCTGAAACTCCAGTACTTTGGCCACATCATGCGAAGAGTTGACTCATTGGAAAAGACTCTGATGCTGGGAGGGATTGGGGGCAGGAGGAGAAGGGGACGACAGAGGATGAGATGGCTGGATGGCATCACACACTCGATGGATGTGAGTCTGAGTGAACTCCGCTAGATAGTGATGAACAGGGAGGCCCGGCGTGCTGCTATTCATTGGGTCACAAAGACTCGGACATGACTGAGTGACTGAACTGAACTGAACTGAACTGATGTATAAGTAAGTAAAACAATGGGGAAGTTTTTGAATCATAGTCCAATCAGCGGGAGACACAGAGTAACGTTCTATTGTGAATAGAGTATGTAGGGGAAATCCCAGTCAAACTAATAACCAATACATCTGTTTTTGCTTTACTTACCACTACTAGAGTGAGCATGCTTGTTATTTTTCATGTTGGAGGCACGTGAGTGAAGTCAACTTGCCAGTTCTGTCCTGGGGCCTGATGTGTTGGGAATGAGGGAGTATGCTTTAGGGCTCCCTGTGATGAGACTGAGGAGCAAGATATTACAAGAGTGAATGATTTGCTGCAGGAGTGAAAAAAGGTTAGGATAGGTGAGGAGAGGTTTTAAGAGATGATAAAGACGTTTAGTGCCTAGGTTCAGGGTCTGATAAATGTCTGTAAGAATCTGTGTCTAAGACTGAGGAAGACATAGTGGCCCTGTTTTTGTAACCAGTCTCCTTGTAGTTGTGCTCCTTCTTGTAACAATCATGTTTTTTCTTTGGGGAGGTAAAGGGACTTTATATTGTGGATTACTATAAGTTGTTGAGCAGATGATTGGAGTGAGGCTTGTTTTGCTTCTCTGTCTGTTGCATGTTGCCCTATGAAATGGGGTCTGAGGCCACCTAGTAATCTTGGCAATGCATGACACCTACTTCAGTTGGCATGTTAGCTACTTTTCAAAGTTGCAGTATAAGCAAGACATTAGTTATGGGAGAGCCTTTAGTAGATAGGAGACCTCTTTCCTTCCAGATGGTATCATGTGAGTGTATGATGTGGAAAATGTATTTAGAATCAGTGTATATGTTTGCTCTCTTGTTAACCACAAGAGTAAGGGCTCTAGTTAGGGCAATAAGTTCTGCCTATTTGGGAAGAGTTCCCAAGGGGAGAGGTTAAGGTTCAATAATTTTGGTGTCAGAGGCAAGTGCATATCCAGCTACTTTTTTTTTTTTTTCCTTCTGATGTCATAGAGAAGCTGCATCAATATACCAAGTAAAGTCAGGGTTATTTAAGGGGTTGGGAGAAACGGGGCATCAGGTCTTCTAGTGCTTCTTTGCACGTATGGATGGGAGGCTCAGAAGAATTAGGGATAAAGGTGGCGGGGTTGAAAGTAGGACACTGCTCAAAGGAGAACTCAGGAGATTCAAGAAGGGTGACATGAATTAGTTGGATGCATGAAGGAGATAGAAGGGTCATGGATTTGAAAGAAAGTAAGTCCTTAAAGTCATGTGGTGAATGAATGACAGTGAGTGCTCCAAAAGTCAGCTTTTTACTTTTCTGAGTGAGGAGGGCAGTTGCTGCAGAGCACAGTGGCAGGCTGGCCATCCTCAGGGTGTGGGATCTAATTGCTTTGATAAATAGATAAGCGACAGAGGTGAAGGAGGGGCCCTGATTTTGTCCCAAAACTCTTAGAACAATTTTGTGTCTCAGTCATACAGAGTGTAAAGGGGCCAGACAGATCAAGAAGTGTTAGAGCTAGGGCTGAGAGACACAAAACCCTGGCTAGCTTAAGGGTATTAAAGGCTGAATGGATATTTGATTTTAGCTCTAGGGTTTCTGAATAACCTCCTTGGGTGGCGTGATATAGGGGTTGTACCAAGAGGGTGAATTAGGAATCCAGAGGCATAGATATCCAGCTAACCCCTAGAAGGACACAATCTCTGTGGGGTTTTTTGTTTGTTTGTTTGTTTGTTTGTTTGTTTTTTAATGTAGGGAATGGTAGGGTAAATATAAGGGACTTTCTATCAGTAGTAATATATATTTTTGTTGGTGTTTAAAGGACTCTGAGATAGGTAACTCTAGGAACAGAGAGATGAAACTTGGTGGGAGAGGCTCATACCCTTTATCAGCTAGAAAACTGAGCTTTATAGTGTGTTGTTGAGAGTGTGTAAGCAAAGGACTACAAGGAGGAGATCATCCACATATTGGAGGACAGTACTCAGAGTGAGGTCAAGAGAGGTTAGGTCTGATGCTAGAGCTTGGTTAAAGAAATGAGGGCTATCAAAAAAGCCTTGTGGGAGGACTGCCCATGTCAGCTGTTGGGAGCGATGATTGTCTGTATCAGTCCAGGTCTTGAAAGTTTGGATGTAAAGGGATAGTAAAGAAGGCATCCTTGAGGTCTAGAACAGTCAAGTGGGTAGTGGAAGAGGGACTGAGAGAGAGAAAATACAGGGATTTGGATTTACTGGGTATATAGGGATAACAGCCCCACTGATAAGTCTCAGGTCCTGGTCCAGGGGATAGGAGCCATTTGGCTTTTTTTTAGGTAGAATAGTGGTGCTATAGGGATAAGAGGACCTAATGCAAGAGTTCAGTGATGATAGGTTTTAACCCTTGTTGATGTTTTTGGGAGATGAGGTATCGTGGTTGATTGGGAAATTTAAAGGGGGTCTTTGAGATGGATATGAATTAAAGAATGGTGAAAGGCAACAGATGGGCTGTCTGTATCCCAAACTATGGGGTTTACGGATGAGGAGGGCAATGGGGCAGGGGAAGAGGAGGTGGGGTTGAGGAGCAGTAGCCAGGCTAGATAGAGGCTTTGAATTTTGAGAGAAGTTCTCTCTCAAGGATAGGAGTGGGGCATTTGGGGAGTATGAGAAAAGAATGGGGAAATAGGATATCCTGAATTGTGCAAGGTATAGGCTCAGTTATTTATGGTGTAGATATTAAACTGTCAACTACCATAGCAGAGACCTGAGGGGCCTTGGTTTTCCAGAATAGTCACACATAGCAGAGAATGTGCTCCCTGTGTTGATGAGAAAGGAGATTGGCTTACCTGCCAGTGTAAGAGTTACCTGTGCTCCATAGAGGTTATGAGAGTTGGGGTCTGGGACCCTGGGTACCTTCAGTCTGAGAAGGCTGTGTAGAGTTGGGTCAGAGGACTCCTTCTAAAGACCAGAAGGGGATGTCTACACTCCTAGAGGGGGATTTGGACAGGCAATCTTCCAATGTCCCTTTATGCCACAGCTGGGACATGGAACTGGAGAAGCCCCAGTGGCCTCCTTTGCCACAGTTGAAGCAGGGCCCAAGTGATTTCCTTTCTTTGTTGGTTGATGGAGTCTTGGAGTCATGCAGGACAGTGGCTAAAAGGTGGTATTTGGCCTGATCTTGTTGGGCCTTCTCTAGCTTTGTCTTTTCTTCTGGGTTACTGAAAATCTTAAAAGCTAAATTTAAAAGGTCTTGTTGGAGTTTGAGGACCTTCTGCCTTTTTAAGTTTCTTCTGGATATCTGGGGATGACTGAGAGATAAAATGGGTGGTAAGGACAATAATGCCCCCTGCTGAAATGAGGTATAATTTTGTATATTTTTGTATGGCTTCCATTAAATTGGCTAGAAATTCTGCTGGGTTTTCATCTACTCTTTGAGTTATTTTCCAGAGCTTATCAAAATTGACAGCTTTATGCCCTGCCTTTTGAAGGCCCATGATGAGGCAAGCAATTGTATGATTATGGGCTGCTTGTCTAGGTCTCCCTCCCTGATAACCCCAGTTGGGATCATCTTGGGGGCAGCTGTTGGCCCTATGGGCTTAATGTTGTCAGTCCTGTGTATCTCATCAGCACGCACCTGAAAGGGTTACAACACTTGTTTCTTCTCTTCTTGGAGAAGAGTGGAGTAAAGTTTGATGTAAATATTTAGGTTAAGTCTTAAGACTGGGTAAGATACTTGAATTCTTTTGGCTAATTGTCAGGGTCTGAGAAGAAGGAGCCAAGACACATTTCAATCTGAGTGAAATAGCTGAGGGAGTATGGAGGCATGAACCTGAGCAATGCTTTCTGCTCCAGCTACTTCTCATAAAGGGAGGAGTGGAGCAGGGAAAGGAGGGAGACCCTGCTGTGAAGTTTCCTGTTTTAAAGTTTTTCAGGATGGGGTATAGGGAGGGGACTTATGGAGGTCCGGTAAATCCTTGGGACCCCTGGGTACAGGGTGGGGCTGAGGTCTCAGATCCTGCCTCCAGCACAGGAAGGGAGGAGGTTTTCGAGGGAGGGAAGACGGGGTATAAAGAGAAGGTTGTGCAACTAGATCTGGAACAGCTGCAAAGGGACTGGAAGCCATAGGGTGTGGGCTATGGTCAGAAAGGTCCAAGCAAGAAGAAGAAAAGTTTGAATAGAGATCAGGAGACTTTGTATGAGGAGGATGTGGCCCAGAGCAGGCTAAGAGTATTTGAGAAGTAGAGCAGGATTCACGAGAGCAAAGAGCAAAGAAATCCTAAAATGAGGGATTTCTTACCACTTGCAATGGCAATGGCAGAAGTTATCAAGATCCAGTAGAGTATTGCACCCAAGAGTTCTGTTTTCTGGCCGTTGGGACCTATGACAAAGTCTGCATTGTGGTCAGACAGTGTTAGAATAGTACTTACGTCTTTTTGGTCTTATCTCTCCTTGGAAGTGTAAGGCTTTTAGGTTTTGGAAAAGGCATCCTAAAGGAGGAGATTTTGAGGGCTGTGATTGAGAATATCTCATTGCAGCTGAAAAGGGAGGTTACACAAGAGTAAGAGAAAGTGAGGAGAAAGGTCTGAGAGAAGACATCCCCTATTTCAAAGTCAGATGGGGCACAAGATTGAGGGCCGGAGGGCTATGGGATCCTCTTGCCTAGCGCTAAGACATGGAAATGAGGCAAGAGAGAGAAGATCCAAAAGAGTGGGATTTCACTCACCCTTGTAATTAACAGATGAAATGTCAGTCCAGTAAGGTAAGTGTAGAGCCCCGTCCCAGAGCTCATCTCAGTTTCTGGGCAAGGTCCAAGGGAGGGGACCACTGGAGGTGGGCTCATGAGAGGAACCCCCCCAGTTGGGGTGGATCTTCCTCCCGGGTTTTGGCACCAGAATGTAAGATGAGTGCAGAGAAAAAGAAAGCAAGCTGGGCAGTCAGGCAAGAAAGGGAAATTCATTAGAGGGAAAAGAGAGGGTGACCAGCCCTTAAGGAGAGCTTGTGTCTTTTCTTTCTGATGGGGTCTTTCTTATATCCCACCATTGAAAAATTATATGAAGAGATGGTTAAGTTTTAGCCTGTAGTTGAATCCTGTGTTCATATTGCCAGAGGTCTGGATCTGGTGGTCTTGCAACTTTGAAGGTAGGCACCAATGAGAAAACAGAATGTGATTTGGGAAATTTGGTCAGTCTCAAGGATCACTGTGATTTTATTCTTTGTTTGTGAGGTCAATATGTTGGGGGAGTGTGTAATTTCCTTGATTCTTCTCACTACAGCAAAAAATTGAAGGGATGGACCAGTGTTACGCTGCATGTTACAGCTCAGTTTTATTTGGCAAGCAAAGGAAAATACATCCATGTATTGTGAGGGTGGACTGACCCAAAAGGTGAGAAGAGAAGCACCCAGCTCAATTTTGGCTCCTCTTTTTATGTGTGTGTGTGTGTGTGTGTGTGTGTGTGTGTGTGTGTGTGTGTGTTTTCTTCCCACCATTGAAAAATTATATGAAGAGATGGTTAAGTTTTAGCCTGTAGTTGAATCCTGTGTTCATATTGCCAGAGGTCTGGATCTGGTGGTCTTGCAACTTTGAAGGTAGGCACCAATGAGAAAACAGAATGTGATTTGGGAAATTTGGTCAGTCTCAAGGATCACTGTGATTTTATTCTTTGTTTGTGAGGTCAATATGTTGGGGGAGTGTGTAATTTCCTTGATTCTTCTCACTACAGCAAAAAATTGAAGGGATGGACCAGTGTTACAGCTGCATGTTACAGCTCAGTTTTATTTGGCAAGCAAAGGAAAATACATCCATGTATTGTGAGGGTGGACTGACCCAAAAGGTGAGAAGAGAAGCACCCAGCTCAATTTTGGCTCCTCTTTTTATGTGTGTGTGTGTGTGTGTGTGTGTGTGTGTGTGTGTGTGTGTGTGTTTTCTCCTCCCCCTGAACCTATCCTGTATAAACTGGGCTAGCAAGGAGAGCTGTTTGTTTTACTTGAGGCCCTCACTCTGGTCCTTGGACCTTCCTTTGTTGTATTTTCACAGGCTTTTCCCTTTCTTGCCTTTTAGCCACCACCATTCCAAACTTCTTTTTCCTATTCCAATTACCTAACAATTGTAATGAGCCATCTTAAAAATGAGACCCTATATGGGCTCTATCAATTTGTAGAATATTTTTTTAGATTTTTTGTTTGTTTGTTTTTACATTTGTAGTTTGTCAGTAGTAGATAGCAATAATATTTCTGTAGATCAGAATAATAATCATTACTCTACTGAAAAGGATATATGAACTTTAATAGCACCAATAATTGGTTATAAGTGTGATATTATCTATCCTAACATAATTAAGAACATTTATTTTATTTTCACACTGTAAAAGTATACAGTTTTATCCTATGTGGAATATAAAAATAAACCTTAATCAGTAACTTCTAAATAATCTTATGCTTTCCATCTCTGATGCATAATATGATTTGAGTGCAGTTTTACTAAGATTGTCATGTAATTCTAGTTATGTGTCCTTTATACATCTAAGTATAAAGTAAAAATAAAATATATGGGTGTTAAAATATTTTATTCAAATTAGTAAAATAACCATAAAATAAATTTTATTTTAAAACATTTTTAAGCAATTGTTAGTAAAGTGTAGAAAATATAAATATTGCAAACAAAAGATTTCAGGATAACTAAACACACACACACACACTTTTCAGTTTTGATAAATTCATTGGTAAAGAATTAAGTCATTGGCTACTTAGCACTTAGGCATTCTGTTTGTCTAAACTCTGACATTAACTGAAGTAAAATATACCATCCTCAAACATGCTCCATTGGCATAATGATTATTGGTAGTTGGTTATTTTTGTTTATTTTTGTTCCCTTATAACTGCCTGGAACTGCCTTCCCTACTCCAAACTTCTGATTTTTACAGAAGATGGTTTTACGGGAGTGACAGGCCATTCTAAGGATTTACTCAGTTTTCCTGGCTGTCTCCATTTATATGGGAGATTTATATTTTTGTTTTTCTTCTGTTACTTTAGGTTTGGTTACAGAAAGGGGTCCCAGAAAAGAAAAAGGATAGATAGAAAATTGCTTTCTCCCCTACAGTCATCTGCTAGTAATAATATTTCTGAGTCACATTATCTGCCCTGTTATATTTTCATTTCTTTAACCATAAGAGCAGTCACATTTATACCTCTCTAGATCCTGTCAGGAAGCTTTGGATTTCTTACCTCCTTCAATGTAAATCTAGTTCCTGCTGGGGTCCCAGAAAAGTGAGTGAGAGGAGATCATACCTTCCTTCTGTGCCTGTCTTCTAATTCACTGCCTCACAAGCACACAGAATTGTTTGGCTCCATCAGATTCCATTTTCATAAAGACAGAGAATTTGTGCTATAATAAGAAAAGACAATAAGTAGTCCACTTGTGTGTACAGGTCCTTTGTTCTCTGTAGTTCTAGGAAAGTCTCAGTGTTGCAGTGAGGAACCAATTCTGACTCCATATTGGAACTGTTTCTTGGACTTGCTTTTCATTGATTTTGTTACTATAATCATACAGAGTGGTTTACCTCAGAGAATCCTACCCCTCTGCCTGACTGTTAAAGTGTCTTTGTTCAGAACCCTGTCCACCTGTGGATGGCATGAAGGAAGAAGTTAACACACCCACTGCCTGAGGCTTGCCATTCTAGGAGATGTTTGCAAGATTAATGGCCTTTTTACTTTGCTTCATCATTTCTAATCTATAAAAGAGCCTGGCATCCAGACCCCACTAAGGGTTCTCCTGAGGCACTAGCCTGACATCTATTTCGTCTGCCAGCTCCCTGATTAAAGTACGTTCCTTGCCTCAACACCTTGTCTCTCAAATTTATTGGCCTATTGTGCAGAGAGCAGAGCAAGCTTAAACTCAGTAACATCACCTCTCTTGCTTCCAAATATGGTTTTGAAGCCTATGCCTCTTTATTCTAATTTCTTTCTATCTTCTCTCCTTTCTCTCCAAAACTCCCAATCCTAAATAACACCTGGAAGGGCTCTTTCCTATGCTTTGTTATTTTGATTTATATACTTTATTTTAACTGAAAATAAAAACACAGTGTGAGAGCTATGAGTTAAGTTTCACTTAGGTTTACTAAACACTACAGCCATGGAGACAGACTCTAGGGACTGATCCAAAAAATAGGGAGACATAAGTATATGCATGATTTTAGTCAGGGGGTTACATGCAACCAACACTTATTTTGATAGAAGGTTGCTGCTAATCTTGTAGAGCAAATGTCTCTATTAATGTCATAGATGCTTTTCTAGATATGAGGAGATGCAAGAATTGGGTTCAATCTTCTCCCAAAAATATCAATGATCTGAACGTTTGTTTTGCAAGTTTTTTTTTTTTTTTTTTCCCCAGAGAACACAGGTCCTCACTTCTGATCTCCACCCTGTATCCCTTTCAGGAGATGTTGAAGGTCAGCAGCTGCAGTGTCTGGTGACATCATCCTTGTAGAACCAAATGGGCAGTGATACCTTTTAGTTGGCACTTTGCACCCAAAAGAGTTTCTTCCACAGCATTCTGAGCCATTTTCTAAGCAATGATAATTTCACTGAAGTAAAGGAGAACACAGAAATAAGAAGTTTAACTATTGGAAACAGTATCCCATTATATTCACGTACTACAATAGCCTATTCAATACACAAGTATCACTGCTCACTGCCCAACACAAATTTAAATATCAAAAAATATTATAAAGTTACTTATAGTAAATATTGTAAAATTCAAAGTAAATCTAGCTTAGTTAAGAGATATTTAATTCAAAAAGACAATTGCAATAAGAGAGGATAGGCTATTGTAGGAGGAGAAGCAGGGCTCTTGCAATAAGAATTCTCTAACCATTGTTATCAAATTCAAGATCAGCTATTCATTGATTGAAAGTCAATAATGAAGAGGCAAATGTCAACAGAAAGGAAAGGTGCTTTAACCAGAAAAAGCCAGGAATCTGGAAAGAAGGTGGACTCATGTCCCAAGATCAATTTCAAAGATTCTGCTCAGTGATGACATGTTTTAAAAGGAAAAACAGAAAAAAAAGTATCAATGCATCATCAAGGTAACAGGTTGTTTTCTGCATCCCCCACTGCATATAGACAGGCTGACTCGTTCTTCATATATTATCTTGACTGCCTGATCTGCCTGCAGGATTGCTAAGGGAACTGTGGGAAGTGAGAGGCATTCATTCTCTAGTTCAATTCAGTTTGGTCGCTCAGTGGTGTCCGAGTCTTTGAGATCCCATGAATTGCAGCACAGTTCAGTTCAGTTCAGTCGCTCAGTCATGTCTGACTCTTTATGACCCCATGAATTGCAGCATGCCAGGCCTCCTTGCCCATCACCATCGCCCAGAGTTCACTCAGACTCACATCCATTGAGTCAGTGATGCCATCCAGCCATCTCATCCTCTGTCGTCCCCTTCTCTTCCTTCCCCAATCCATCCCAGCATCACAGTCTTTTCCAATGAATCAGCTCTTCTCATGACGTGGCCAAAGTACTGGAGGTTCAGCTTTAGCATTATTCCTTCCAAAGGGATCCCAGGGCTGATCTCCTTCAGGATGGACTGTTTGGATCTCCTTGCAGTCCAAGGGACTCACAAGAGTCATCTCTAACACCACAATTCAAAAGCATCAATTCTTTGGCATTCAGCTTTCTTCACAGTCCAACTCTCACATCCATGCATGACCACTGGAAAAACCATAGCCTTGGGGACCTTTGTTGGCAAAGTAATGTATCTGCTTTTGAATATGTTATCTAGGTTGGTCATACCTTTTCTTCCAAGGAGTAAACATCTTTTAATTTCATGGCTGCAGTCAGCATCTTCAGTGATTTTGTAGCCCCCAAAATAAAGTATGCCATTATTTACAATGAGATGGCTGGATGGCATCACGGACTTGATGGACATGAGTCTGAGTGAATTCTGGGAGGTGGTGATGAACAGGGAGGCCTGACGTGCTGCAATTCATGGGGTCACAAAAGAGTTGGACATGATTAAGCGACTGAACTGAACTGAACTGTTTACAATGTTTCCTCATCTATTTCACAAGAAGATGGGACCAGATGCCATGATCTTCATTTTTTGAAAGTTGAGCTTTAAACCAACTTTTTCACACTTCTCTTTCACTTTTATCAAGAGACTCTTTAGTTCATCTTCACTTTCTGCCATAAAGGTGGTGTCATCTGCATATCAGAGGTTATTGAATTTTCTCCCAGCAATCTTGATTCCAGCATGTTCTTCATCCAGCCTGGCATTTCACATGATGCACTCTGCGTATAAGTTAAATAAGCATGGTGACAATTTACAGACTTAATGTATGCCTTTTCCCATTAGGAAGCAGTCTGTTGTTCCATGTCCAGTTCTAACTGTTGCTTCCTGACCTGCGTACAGATATCTCAAGAGGCAGGTCAGGTCATCTGGTATTCACTTCTCTTTTAGAATTTTCCACAGTTTACTGTGATCCATACCGTCAAAGGCTTTGGCATAGTCAATAAAGCAGAAATAGATGTTTTTCTGGAACTCTTCTTTTTTCGATGATCCGGATGTTGGCAATTTGATCTCTCGTTCCTCTGCCTTTTCTAAAACAAGCTTGGCTATCTGGAAGTTCATGGAAATTACATCTTCTTATCAGATTAAATTAATTAGGTTAATTAAATATATAAAAACAAAGATGTTCTAAATCTTATTGATGAAGCAAACTATTTGCATATTATTTGGTTCTTCTATGAAATGAAAGTGTTATTTGTTCAGCCATGTCCAACTCTTTGAGACCCCATGGACTGTAGCCCACCATGCTCCTCTGTCCATGTAATTCTCCAGAGAAGAATGCTGAAGTGGGCTGCCGTTTCCTTCTCCATGGGATCTTCCTGATCCAAGGATTGAACCTGGGCCTCCTGCACTGAAGGTAGATTCTTTGCCATCTGAGCCACCAGAAGAAGCCATGCTGGTGGCTCTTAATCAGATGGCTGGAGTCTATTTAGTCTCCTTGTCTTTCAGTTAGTATCTGGTGGTACCCATGAATTCCCACCCTTGGATTGGACACAGGATCCAGAGGGCAAGCAACCTATATGCCAACACAGAGCACCATGTGTAAGATGAAGAATGTGTGAGTGTGTGTGTGAGTGTATGTGTGTGTGAGTGTGTGTGTTGTCATCTCAGTTGTGTCTGATTCTTTGTGAAGCTATGGACTGTAGCCCACCAGTCTCCTCTGTCAAAAGGATTTTCCAGGCGAGAATACTGAAGTGTATTGCCATGCCCTTCTCCAAAACTATTCTATAATCTAGCAATATATTTGTGGGTATTTACCAATCAGAACCTTGAAAAGATATATGTATAACCATATTAATTGTAGTACTATTATATCAACCAAAATGGTGGGAACATAGGTGTATACCAGTAATGGATGAATACAAACTTAGTATATGCCATATAAAAGAAGATGATTCTGCAATAAGCCACAGTATGTATGGAATTTTGGACTTTATGCAAAGTAAATAGGCCAGAAACAGAAAAAAAAAAAAACATACAGCATGATTCTGCTTACTGTAAAGTATATAAAATAGTCAGATTCATAGAATCAAAGAGGAAATGTTAGTTGCCAATGGCTGGTGTGAGAGGGAAAAGTGAAATCAATAATCAACAGGCACACAATTTCAGTTAAACAAAATAAACTCTAAAATTCTGTCACACATGTATCTGTAGTGAATGTAACATACACATGTAAGTTTATCTTAGCATATACATGAATATATTGTATGTATTTTGCATTTCTATATATACACTTGAAAATTACTTAATATAACTAGTGATATGCTTGCATCTCTTCTTAAGGAAGAAAATTTTGTATGTGATTTAAAAGTGTGTTGATTTATTGTATCATTTTTATAAATGACCTGAATTACCTGGCCAAATTTATGATAATTAGAAATTCAGGTCAGTTAAAACTGAACCATGCATTATTCATTTGTTTCATAAATTTCAGTTGTTCATTTCTTTATAAACTCACTCACCAAAAAATATTTATGTATCTACTGTATGACTAAGGGAATATTTCATACAAATATGGGTACAATAAAGGACAGAAACAGTTTAGACCTGACAGAAGCAGAGGATATTAAGAAGAGGCAGCAAGCATACACGGAAGAACTATACAAAAAAGATTTTAAGACTCAGATATCCATGATGGTATGATCACTCACTTATACCCAGACATTCTGAAGTTCTAGGTCAAGTTGGCCTTTAGAAGCATCACAATGAACAGAGCTAGTGGAGGTGAGAGAATTAGACAGGAGCTACTTTAAAACCTAAAATATAATACTGTTAAAGTGCTGCAATCAGTATAAGAGCAAATTTGGAAAACTAAGCACTGGCCACAGGACTGGAAGATATTGGTTTTCATTCCAATCCCAAAGAAAGGCAGTACCAAAAAATGCTCAGACTACTGCATGATTGCATTCATCTCACATACTAGCAAAGTAATGCTCAAAATTCTCCAAGTTAGATTTCAGCAGTACGTGAACTGAGAGCTTCCAGATTTCAAGCTGGGTTTAGAATAAGGCAAAGGAACAAAATAACAAATTGCCAACATCCACTGGATCACAGAACAAGCAAAGAATTTCAGGAAAACATCTACTTCTGCTTCAGTGACTATGCTAAGCCTTTAACTGTGTGGATCACAATAAATTGTGTTAATTTCTTAAAGAGATGGCAATACCAGACCACCTAACTTGCCCCCTACGAAACCTGTATGCAGGTCAAGAGGCAACAGTTAGCATCAGACATAGAACCATAGACTAGATCAAAATTGGCAAAGGAGTATGGTCAAGGCTGTATATTATCACCCTGCTTCTTTAACTTATATGCAGAGTAAAAAAAAAAACATACAGCATGATTCTGCTTACTGTAAAGTATATAAAATAGTCAGATTCATAGAATCAAAGAGGAAATGTTAGTTGCCAATGGCTGGTGTGAGAGGGAAAAGTGAAATCAATAATCAACAGGCACACAATTTCAGTTAAACAAAATAAACTCTAAAATTCTGTCACACATGTATCTGTAGTGAATGTAACATACACATGTAAGTTTATCTTAGCATATACATGAATATATTGTATGTATTTTGCATTTCTATATATACACTTGAAAATTACTTAATATAACTATGATATGCTTGCATCTCTTCTTAAGGAAGAAAATTTTGTATGTGTTTTAAAAGTGTGTTGATTTATTGTATCATTTTTATAAATGACCTGAATTACCTGGCCAAATTTATGATAATTAGAAATTCAGGTCAGTTAAAACTGAACCATGCATTATTCATTTGTTTCATAAATTTCAGTTGTTCATTTCTTTATAAACTCACTCACCAAAAATATTTATGTATCTACTGTATGACTAAGGGAATATTTCATACAAATATGGGTACAATAAAGGACAGAAACAGTTTAGACCTGACAGAAGCAGAGGATATTAAGAAGAGGCAGCAAGCATACACGGAAGAACTATACAAAAAAGATTTTAAGACTCAGATATCCATGATGGTATGATCACTCACTTATACCCAGACATTCTGAAGTTCTAGGTCAAGTTGGCCTTTAGAAGCATCACAATGAACAGAGCTAGTGGAGGTGAGAGAATTAGACAGGAGCTACTTTAAAACCTAAAATATAATACTGTTAAAGTGCTGCAATCAGTATAAGAGCAAATTTGGAAAACTAAGCACTGGCCACAGGACTGGAAGATATTGGTTTTCATTCCAATCCCAAAGAAAGGCAGTACCAAAAAATGCTCAGACTACTGCATGATTGCATTCATCTCACATACTAGCAAAGTAATGCTCAAAATTCTCCAAGTTAGATTTCAGCAGTACGTGAACTGAGAGCTTCCAGATTTCAAGCTGGGTTTAGAATAAGGCAAAGGAACAAAATAACAAATTGCCAACATCCACTGGATCACAGAACAAGCAAAGAATTTCAGGAAAACATCTACTTCTGCTTCAGTGACTATGCTAAGCCTTTAACTGTGTGGATCACAATAAATTGTGTTAATTTCTTAAAGAGATGGCAATACCAGACCACCTAACTTGCCCCCTACGAAACCTGTATGCAGGTCAAGAGGCAACAGTTAGCATCAGACATAGAACCATAGACTAGATCAAAATTGGCAAAGGAGTATGGTCAAGGCTGTATATTATCACCCTGCTTCTTTAACTTATATGCAGAGTACATTATGAGAAACACTGGCTGGATGAAACACAAGCTGGAATCAAGATTGCCAGGAGAAATATCAATAACCACACATATGCAAATGAATGAAGAATCACCCTTAGGGCAGAAAGCAAAGAGGAACTAAAAAGCCTCTTGATGAAAGTGCAAGAGGAGAGTGAAAAAGCTGGCTTAAAACTCAACATTTGGAAAAGTAAAATCATGGCATCTGGTCCCATCTCTTTATGGCAAATAGTTGGGGAAACAAGAAAAACAGTACAAGACTTGATTTTCTTGGGCTCAAAATCACTGGAGATGGTGACTGAAGCCATGAAATTAAAAGACTCTTGCTCCTTGGAAGAAAAGCTACAACAAACTTAGACAGTGTATTAAAAAACAGAGACATTACTTTGCCAAAAATGATCCATATAGTCAAAGCTCTGGTTTTCCATTAGTCATGTACGGATGTGAGAGTTGGATCTTAAAGAAAGCTGAGTGCTGAAGAACTGATGCTTTTGAACTGTGGTGTTGGAGAAGGCTCTTGAAAGTCCCTTGGGCTGCAAGGTGATCAAGACAATCAATTCTAAAGGGAATCAACATTGCATATTCTTTGGAAGTACTGATGTTGAAGCTGAAGCTCCGATATTTTGGCCACCTGATGAGAAGAGCCAGTTGATGCTGGGAAAGATGAAAGGAGGAGGAGAAAGGGACAACAGAGCACAAGATGGTTGGATCACATCACCAACTCAATGAATATGAGTTTTGGCAAGCTCTGGGAGTTTGTGAAGGACAGGGAAGCCTGGGGTACTGCAGCCCATGGTGCTGCAGAGAGTCAGACATGACTGAGTGACTGAACAGTCAATTTTAAATAAGTAAACATATAACTCAAATATAAAATGATTACTAATTATTTACTTACCTCACCAATTAATGAGCAAACCATTAACATGTTAAAACTGATTCAAAGGAGGATTCAAGACATATATGTACCTGCACACATGCATGTATACACACAAATATTCAGCAATCTGAAATGAATGTACAAGTTAATGCAAAACTGATGCACATTCCACAGTGTGATAATCAGTTGTGTCTCCACTGGACACAAATTCAATTTCCACACAAAAGAATCATTTACAATGATATGAATATTCTATTATTTGTAGAGTTGTAAAATTATGAAAGAGAAAGATATCCCTTAGTAGAACAGCTCAATGAAATGAGAAAAAAATAATGATGAAAGATATTTCAGATGTGCTAGCCAGGACATACAATAACCATTTTTTCTCATTTATGATTCTTCCACATTTTTTTTTTCTGAAACAAGCTTTGAGCATATAGCAATGAACAAAATTAGACGAAAACCCTTGTCCTCATGGAATTTAGATGCTGATTAAAATGTTTCCACAATATATTTTATGACCTTAAAAATCAGAAAATAAACACAATATACACAGGTAGCATATTCACTGTATAGAGCAAATAGATTTGGAAATGTCTATTTTCCTTTTGTGCTTTCCAGGTGGCACTAGTGATAAAGAACTAACCTGCCAATGCAGGAGGTGTAAGAGACTCAGGTTTGATTCCTGGGTTGGGAAGGTCCCTTGAAGGAGGGGATGGCAACCCACTCCTATATTCCTGTTTTGAGAATCCCATGGACAAAGGAGCCTGGCAGGCTACAGTCCATAGTGTCCCAGAGAGTTGGACATGACTGAAATGACTTAGCACTGCACATTTTCCTTTTAATGTGAAACACTGTGAAGTTTCAACAGAGTTACTACTAAATGTTTACCATTTGTTTCCCAACTAATTTCATACTGGCAACACACAAAGAAATATTCCTGTCCTTTTAGAACAGAGTTAAAATTGGAAATTTTGAAGTGGAAAACATAGTTTTCATAGTGTATGTGTAATTATACATAGTTTCATAGGTTTCTTAATTTTGTGATTTTTTTTCAAATTAGTCTACTGAAGAATAATATTTAAAACACAGCCTCTTAAAAAAGTGTTTAGATTCATAGTTATATTGTTACATCCCAGCACTGAGACACTAGCGATGTTACTTTGGGACTCAGTTTATTCATTTGTCAAGTGGGGTTAATTGTCTTATCTTTTATAGATGCTCTGAAGCTTAGATACTTTAAGCACTTTCACAAAGATTGTTTGATAGTTGATGATCATTATGATTTCCCCTATTATTTTTTTCTTCTGTTATCTACCTAAACAAAAAGATCATTAAGTGCAGGGACCATTTCCACACAATCTGGAAACTCATAACATGCAAGGTTTTTTTTTTTGTTTGTTTGTTTGTTTTACATTAAATTTTAACCATCTTGCCTCAGACTTACTCTTTCAACTTGTATGTTCTTGTATATATATATTTGGATCCCCCTTCATGATTAATTTCTATAGTTTATAACAGTAGACATAAATTTCCATTGGTATTTATTCATGCTATTTACCTATATTTATACGTAAATGATTAAAACAATTAAACTTTACTTTGTTGTCACTATATTTTAATTGTTAATTTACAAATGTTCCTCTCTTTAAGCCCTTTCATTTTAGTTTATTAGTTTTCTTCAGGTTAAATAAACTCACGGAAAGCCTAAAGTTGTCTACATTGCTATTGTTCTGAAGAGGAAAGAGCAGTATTATTTAGAAATAGGATTTTTTTTTTACTTTCAACAATTTTATATATTTTTTCAAATGTAACTTTATTAACATATATAAACCCAAGTT
>SJYC01148912.1:0-10057 GCA_006408675.1 Madoqua kirkii | reverse complement strand
TTTTTTTTTTTTTTTGCATTTCTTTTCCATGGGGGTAGTCTTGATCCCTGTCTCCACAACAATGTCACAAACCTCATTCCATAATTCATTAGGCACTCTATCTATCAGATCTAGGCCCTTAAATCTATTTCTCACTTCCACCGTATAATCAAAATGGATTTGATTTAGGTCATACCTGAATGGTCTAGCGGTTTTTCCTCCGTTCTTCAATTTAAGTCTGAATTTGCTAAGGTACAATAAATCCTCCTTTCTCTTACTTAGGGAGGGTGTTAAATACCTGCACTATGAGTCAGAGGCTGCATCACATTGCCGACACTGTCCTTCATTTCAGGTTGAATCCCTGGTTGCCGGAGCTGGACTCTAGCACCCAATCTTTCCCAGCATCAGGGTCTGTTCTAGTGAGTCAGTTCTTTGCATCAGATGGCCAAAGTATCTGAGCTTCAGCTTCAGCATTAGTCTTTCCAATACAAGACTACAATTTCCTTCAGGATTGACAGGTTTGATCTCCTTGCAAACTTTTTTCCAATTCTTCTCCAACACCACAGTTCAAAAACATTAGTTCTTTAGTGCTCAGCTTTCTTTATGATCCAACTCTCACATCCACATATGACTACTGGAAAAACTACAGTTTTGACTAGATGGACTCTGTTGGCCTTTGATTTTTAATATTCTGTCTAGGTTGGTCATAGCTTTTCTTCCAAGGAGGATTTTTTTTTTAATTTTTTATTTCATGGCTGTAGTCACCATCTGCAATGATTTTGGAGCCCAAGAAAATATTGTATCACAATTTCCATTATTTCATCATCTATTTGCCATGAAGTGATGAGACCAGATGCCATGATCTTAGTTCTCTGAAGTTTAGTTTTAAGCCAGCATTTTTACTCTCCTCTTTCACTATAGTCAAGAGCCTCCTCAGTTCCTTTCTTTCTATGATAAGGGTGATCTCATCTGCACATCTGAGGTTATTGATATTTCTCCTAATAATCTTGATTCTAACTTGTAATACATCCAGCATTTCAACAGAATGTTCTCTGTATATGTTAAATAAGCAGGGTGACAATATACAGCCTTAACATACTCCTTTCCCAATTTTAAAGCATTTCATTGTTCTATGCCAGTAATAACTCTTGCTTCTTTTTTTTAATTTATTTATTTATTTTTAATTCAAGGATAATTGCTTTACACATTTTTGTTGTTTTTGGTCAAACTTCAACATGAAACAGCCATTCTGTTCAGTTCAGTCACTCAGTTGTGTTCAACACTTTGTGACCCCATGAATTGCAGCACGCCAGACCTCCCTGTCCATCACCAACTCCCAGAGTTCACTCAAACTCACTTCCATCGAGTCGGTGATGCCATCCAGCCATCTCATTCTCTGTCGTCCCCTTCTCCTCCTGCCGCCATCCCTCCCAGAATAGGAGTCTTTTCCAGTGAGTCAACTCTTCACACGAGGTGGCCAAAGTACTGGAGTTTCAGCTTTTGCATCATTCCTACCAAGGAACACCCAGGGCTGATCTCCTTTAGAATGGACTGATTGGATCTCCTTGCAGTCCAAGGGACTCTCAAGAGTCTTCTCCAATACTACAGTTCAAAAGCATCAATTCTTTGGTGCTCAGCTTTCTTCACAGTCCAACTCTCACATCCATACATGACTACTGAAAAAACCATAACCTTGACTAGACAGACCTTTGTTGGCAAAGTAATATCTCTGCTGTTAAATATGCCACCTAAGTTGGTCATAACTTTCCTTCCAAGGAGTAAGGTTCTTTTAATTTCATGGCAGCAATCACCATCTGCAGTGACTTTGGAGCCCAGAAAAATAAAGTCTGACACTGTTTCCACTGTTTCCCCATCTATTTCTCATGAAGTGATGGGACCAGATGCCATGATCTTTGTTTTCTGCATGTTGAGTTAGGTTTCTTCTATTCTCATTTTTTGAGGAGGTTTTTTTTTTTTTAAATATACATTTATGTATTTTAACTGGAGGTTAATTACTTGCAATATTGTGGGTGCTGAATTTTATCAATAGATTTTTCTGCATCTATTGATATTATCAGCTTTTTAAAAAATCTTTCAAGTTGTTAATATGGTGAATCACATTGATTGATACGTGTATATTGAAGAATCCATGCATCCCTGGAATAAACCCAACTTGATCATGTTGTATGAGATTTTTGATGTCTCTCTGAATTTTGTTGGCTAAATTTTTATTGAGAATTTTTGCAACTATGTTCATCAATGATATTGGTCTTTATTTGTGTGTGTGTTTGTGTGTGTTGTCTTTGTCTGGTTTTGCTATCAGGATGATGGTGGCCTTATAAAATGCATTTGGAAGCATTTCTTTCTCTGCAATTTTTTAAAAGAGTTTTAAAAGGATAGACATTAACTCTTCTCCCAATATTTGATAGAATTCTCCTGGGAAGCCATCTGGTCCTGGGTTTTTTATTTTTGTGAGATATTTTATCAGAACTTCAATTTCAGTGCATGAAATTGAGTTGTTCATAATTTCTATTTCTTCCTGGTTCAGACTTGGAGGTTTGAGCATTTCTAAGACTCTTTCCATTTCTTCCAGTCTGTCCATTTTATTGTCATATAGCTGTTCATAAGAGTCTCATGATCCTTTGTATTTCTGCATTATCTGTTTTAACCTCACCTTTTTCATTTCTAATTTTGTTGATTTGATTCTTCTTTCTCTTGATGAGTCTGTCTAAATGTTTGTCAATTTTGTTTATGTTCTCAAAGAACCAGGTTTTAGTTTTATTAATCTTTACTATTGTTTCTTTCATTTCTTTTTCATTTACTTCTGCTCGGATCTTTATGACATTTTTCCTTTAACTAATTTTAATTTTTTTTAATGTTCTACTTTTCTAAGTTATTTTACATGTAAAGTTATGTTGTTTATTTGACATTTCTTTTCTTTTTTTTTTTGAGCTAGGATTGCATTGCTATAAATATCCCTCTGAGAAATGCTTTTGCTTCATCCCATAGGTTTTGAGTTGCCATGTTTTCACTTGTTATTTGTTTCTAGAATTTTTTTTCCCCTTTTGTTATGTGTATACTGATTTATTCAGTAACCTATTGGTTATTTAGGAATGTGTTGTTTAATCTCCATGTGTTTGTGTTTCTTCCTTTTTTTTTTTCCTTGTAATTGATATCTAGTCTCATAATGATGTGGTCAGAGAAGTTGTTCAATACAATTTCAACTTTATTAAATTTACTGGCTTGATTTGTGACCCAAGATGTTTGACTTGTGACTCAAGATGTGATCTATGCTGGAGAATGTTCCATGAGCATTTGAGAAGAAGGTGTATTCTTCTGCATTTGGTTGGAATATCCTGAAAAAATCAATGAGATCCATTTCATCCTCATTTAAGATGTGTTTCCTTACTAGTTTTGTCTTGATGATCAGCCCATTGGTATGAATGGGGTGTTAAAGTCCTATTATTATTGTGTTACTGTCAATTTCTCCTTTTATGTCTGTTACTGCTTGTCTTATGTATTGAGGTTCTCCTATGTTGGATGCCTAAATATTTACAGTTGCTATGTTTTCCTCTTGGATTGATCTATTCATCATTATTTAGTGTCCTTCCTTATCTCTTATAATTTTATTTATTTTAGGTCTATTTTGTATGATATGAGGATTGCTACTCCCGCCTTCTTCTGCTTTCTATTTGCATGGAGTATATTACCCCATTCTCTCACTTTCAGTATATATGTGTCTTTAGGTCTGATGTGGATTTCTTATTATAGCATATATATGGGTCTTGTTTTTGTATCCATTCAGCCAGTCTGTGTCTTGTGATTGAAGCATTTAATCCGTTTATATTTAAAATAATTATTGAAATATATTTTTCTATTTCCAGTTTCTTAATTGTTTGGGGTTGACTTTTAGATCTCTTTTCTTCTCTTCTGTTTCTTGACTATTTGAGTCCTTTACATTTCTTGTAAAGCTGGTTTGTTGTTACTGAATTCTCTTAACTTTTACTTGTCTGAAAACATTTTTATTTCTCCATCAGTTTTGAATAAGATCTTTGCTGGATACAGTAATCTTGGTTGTAGATTTTCCCTTTCAGTACTTTAAGTACAGTCTATAATTTCCTTCTGGCCTGTAGAGTATCTGCTGAAAGATTAGCTGTTAAGCATATGGGGTTTCCTTTGGATGTTAATTGTTGCTTTTCCTTTGCTGCTTTTAATATCTTTTTGTTGTGTTTATTCTTTGTTTGATTAATATGTGGCTTGGCATGTTTCTCCTTGGGTTTATTCTATGCCTTGTTGTGCCACTTGGACTTGATTGACTATTTCCTTTTCCATGTTGGAAATTTTTTAACTATACTATATTTATACTATATTTTAACTATACTAATTTTTTAAACTATACTCTCTTCAAAAATGTTCTCACATCATTTCACTTTCTCTTTTTCTGCATGTTGAGTTAGGTTTCTTCTATTCTCATTTTTTGAGGAGGTTTTTTTTTTTTTAAATATACATTTATGTATTTTAACTGGAGGTTAATTACTTGCAATATTGTGGGTGCTGAATTTTATCAATAGATTTTTCTGCATCTATTGATATTATCAGCTTTTTAAAAAATCTTTCAAGTTGTTAATATGGTGAATCACATTGATTGATACGTGTATATTGAAGAATCCATGCATCCCTGGAATAAACCCAACTTGATCATGTTGTATGAGATTTTTGATGTCTCTCTGAATTTTGTTGGCTAAATTTTTATTGAGAATTTTTGCAACTATGTTCATCAATGATATTGGTCTTTATTTGTGTGTGTGTTTGTGTGTGTTGTCTTTGTCTGGTTTTGCTATCAGGATGATGGTGGCCTTATAAAATGCATTTGGAAGCATTTCTTTCTCTGCAATTTTTTAAAAGAGTTTTAAAAGGATAGACATTAACTCTTCTCCCAATATTTGATAGAATTCTCCTGGGAAGCCATCTGGTCCTGGGTTTTTTATTTTTGTGAGATATTTTATCAGAACTTCAATTTCAGTGCATGAAATTGAGTTGTTCATAATTTCTATTTCTTCCTGGTTCAGACTTGGAGGATTGAGCATTTCTAAGACTCTTTCCATTTCTTCCAGTCTGTCCATTTTATTGTCATATAGCTGTTCATAAGAGTCTCATGATCCTTTGTATTTCTGCATTATCTGTTTTAACCTCACCTTTTTCATTTCTAATTTTGTTGATTTGATTCTTCTTTCTCTTGATGAGTCTGTCTAAATGTTTGTCAATTTTGTTTATGTTCTCAAAGAACCAGGTTTTAGTTTTATTAATCTTTACTATTGTTTCTTTCATTTCTTTTTCATTTACTTCTGCTCGGATCTTTATGACATTTTTCCTTTAACTAATTTTAATTTTTTTTAATGTTCTACTTTTCTAAGTTATTTTACATGTAAAGTTATGTTGTTTATTTGACATTTCTTTTCTTTTTTTTTTTGAGCTAGGATTGCACTGCTATAAATATCCCTCTGAGAAATGCTTTTGCTTCATCCCGTAGGTTTTGAGTTGCCATGTTTTCACTTGTTATTTGTTTCTAGAATTTTTTTTTCCCCTTTTGTTATGTGTATACTGATTTATTCAGTAACCTATTGGTTATTTAGGAATGTGTTGTTTAATCTCCATGTGTTTGTGTTTCTTCCTTTTTTTTTTTCCTTGTAATTGATATCTAGTCTCATAATGATGTGGTCAGAGAAGTTGTTCAATACAATTTCAACTTTATTAAATTTACTGGCTTGATTTGTGACCCAAGATGTTTGACTTGTGACTCAAGATGTGATCTATGCTGGAGAATATTCCATGAGCATGTGAGAAGAAGGTGTATTCTTCTGCATTTGGTTGGAATATCCTGAAAAAATCAATGAGATCCATTTCATCCTCATTTAAGATGTGTTTCCTTACTAGTTTTGTCTTGATGATCAGCCCATTGGTATGAATGGGGTGTTAAAGTCCTATTATTATTGTGTTACTGTCAATTTCTCCTTTTATGTCTGTTACTGCTTGTCTTATGTATTGAGGTTCTCCTATGTTGGATGCCTAAATATTTACAGTTGCTATGTTTTCCTCTTGGATTGATCTATTCATCATTATTTAGTGTCCTTCCTTATCTCTTATAATTTTATTTATTTTAGGTCTATTTTGTATGATATGAGGATTGCTACTCCCGCCTTCTTCTGCTTTCTATTTGCATGGAGTATATTACCCCATTCTCTCACTTTCAGTATATATGTGTCTTTAGGTCTGATGTGGATTTCTTATTATAGCATATATATGGGTCTTGTTTTTGTATCCATTCAGCCAGTCTGTGTCTTGTGATTGAAGCATTTAATCTGTTTATATTTAAAATAATTATTGAAATATATTTTTCTATTTCCAGTTTCTTAATTGTTTGGGGTTGACTTTTAGATCTCTTTTCTTCTCTTCTGTTTCTTGACTATTTGAGTCCTTTACATTTCTTGTAAAGCTGGTTTGTTGTTACTGAATTCTCTTAACTTTTACTTGTCTGAAAACATTTTTATTTCTCCATCAGTTTTGAATAAGATCTTTGCTGGATACAGTAATCTTGGTTGTAGATTTTCCCTTTCAGTACTTTAAGTACAGTCTGTAATTTCCTTCTGGCCTGTAGAGTATCTGCTGAAAGATCAGCTGTTAAGCATATGGGGTTTCCTTTGGATGTTAATTGTTGCTTTTCCTTTGCTGCTTTTAATATCTTTTTGTTGTGTTTATTCTTTGTTTGATTAATATGTGGCTTGGCATGTTTCTCCTTGGGTTTATTCTATGCCTTGTTGTGCCACTTGGACTTGATTGACTATTTCCTTTTCCATGTTGGAAATTTTTTAACTATACTATATTTATACTATATTTTAACTATACTAATTTTTTAAACTATACTCTCTTCAAAAATGTTCTCACATCATTTCACTTTCTCTTCTGTGATCCCTACAACTTTAATGTGCTGCATTTGATATTGTCCCAGAGGTCTCTAAGCCTATTCCCAGTTCTTTTCATTCTGTTTAATTTATTCTGCTCTTCAGAAGTTATTTCCATCATGTCATCTTCCAGCTCACTGATTCATTCTTCAGCTTCAGATAGTATGTTATTGATTCCTTCTAGAATATTTTAATTTCATGAATTTTGTTGTTTGTCTCTGTATGTTTATTCTTTAATTCTTCTAGGTCTTTGTTAATTGATTCTTGCATTTTCCTCATTTCATTTCAAGTGTTTGATCATCTCTAATATTATCACTCTGAATTCTTTTTCAGGTAGTTTGCCTATTTCTTTTTCACTTATTTAGACTTCTGTGTTTCTAATTGGTTCTTTCATTTCTGCAGTATTTATCTGCCTTTTCATTACTTTTTAAAAAAACTTATTGTGTTTGAGGTCTCCTCTTCCCAGACTTCAATGTTAAATTCTTTCTTCCTTTTGGTTTCTGCCCTCCTAAATTCAATCCAGTGGTGTGTGTAAGCTTCGTATACAGTGAGATTTGTGTTGAATTTTTGTTTGTTTTTCCTCTGATAGGCAAGGCTGAGTGAGGTGTTAATCCTGTCTGCTGAAGACTAGGTTTGCATTTCTGCTTTGTTTGCTGTTTAGATGAAGCCTCATGCACAAGGTGCCACTGGAGACTGGGTGATGCCAGGTCTTGCATTGAGGTAATTTCCTTTTTGTGAGTTCTCACTATTTGATACTCCTTAGGGTTCACTGTCCAGTAATCTAGGATCTTGGAGTAAGTACTCCCACTCCAAAGGCTCAGGACTTGATCTCTGGTCAGGAATGAAGATTTCATAAGTGGTTTCTTATGACCTTAAGTGAGATTAAAACAAATACCCAAAAATGAGAAGCCAAAGAGGTACCCCCAGACAAATGGCAGTTACAAAATCAGGCAAATGATAATTAAATTACTGGAATATATGCATGTGTATATACACCTATATGCATAGTCGAAACAGCCCAACAAAAATAAAGTACAGTAGACTGACCCGGCAAACAAAGGAAACTAAAAGTTATATCTACCAGTTTAAAAAAAAACAAAACCTAACTAAAGCACAAACTGGAAAACAAAACTAAAGCAAGGTGCCAAGAGAGGAATAGAATAACGAAAACAAAACTGGCAAATATGTTGAGAGAAAAGGAAAGAAAGAAAGAATAGATATGCAAAGTTAAATAAGGGTAGATGAAAAAAACTTATATATGATTAAATACAAGGGGAAAGAACAGTAGGAAAGACAAACTAAGGACTAAATGTAAATAATAATAATAAGCCTAAAAAAATAAAATTTTAAGAAACAGAAAAGAAAAGATGGAGGAAAAGAGTAGGAAAAAATAAGGAAGAAAAGAAGAAGAAGAAAAGGAAAGCTCCACAGAAATGTAAAAGCCCAACATAGATTCAGAGGTATATAACAACTACAAAATATGTGACTGGCGGGGGGGGGCTCAAAAGCTTAATTCAATTTCATAGTGCCAATAAAATCATTAACTACAATGAGGGGTAGTGGTCATGAAAAGAGTGAAAACAAAAATCCAAAAGAATATACAAAACAAGTCAAAGCATAAGAATAATAAATGTTTTTCTTGGGCCACTGCTGTCAGAGTCCTTTCCCTCGCTTGATGTCACAGTCCACCTGACCTCCCTAGGATGCCCTCCAATACTGTGCCGAACCTTGGACCTGCTGTGGGGGCAGCTCAGATTCTAATCTGGCCCTGCTCCTGTATATTCTTGCCTCCAGTGTACACAGCTGTCAGAGCTAGTAAGTTTTCTTTTGTGGGAGCTCTCAGTGCCCTTTTATATATACCACAGAAAAAGAGTCTGCCTAGTTGATCATGAGGGTTTAATCTGCAGCTTGTGCAGCTGGTGGGGAGTTTTGGGATCTTCTTCCTTAGCCACACTGCCCCTGTATTTCAATTGTGACTTTATTTATACCTTTACATATTGGTTGTCCACTGGGGTTTACTTCTGAGGTTGCCCTGGAGGGCTTGGGTTGGCCCCTGTGAGGGCCAGGTGTGGAGGTAGTGCAGCTGCTTGGGTTGCAGGGTTTCTGGCAGTCTGTTTCTCAAGGGAGTTGGCTGCTTAAGGTGGCAGGAAATGTAGAGCTCTAGAAGAGTATGACAACCAGTATTGGCCAATACATTCCAATATTCTTGCCTGAAGAAACTCCCTGAAAGAGAAGCCTGGAAGGCCACAGCTTACAGGCTGTCAAACAGTTGGACATGACTGAAGTGGCCCTTTATGCATAGATGAGCTTTTTTTTGCCTGTGGCAATTCTGCCCCAGTGAGACTTAAGCATGAAAATGGCACAGCTACCTGGCTTGTGGGGATCCTGGTGGTACCAAGTGTGCAGGGACATGGACTGTCTCCACCACAGGAGTTATGGCCCTATTAGAGTCCTTTGTAAAGGCTCTTGTAGCTGGCAATCAGACAGCTTCTTTGGCCAGTCTATGCAGCTCTGACCATTCGGACACTTAGAGGACTCCCTTGCCTGAGGTCTTTCTCTGTTGTTTGGTGCATCAGGCACATAGAGGGGTCCCCTGGCAGGGGTTTACTCCGTAGTTCAGTACCTCAAGTGTGTGATGGGTCAGCCTCTCTATTGTTTCAGCTGCTGATGCTGATTGGTGGGGAGAGAGAGGCTATGGTGATGGCTCCACCCCCTACATGTGACTCAGCAACATTACCTTGCTTCCATGGCTGGCCTGCTTTCCTCCACAGGCAATGCCCATCACAATCTCCTCCTTCACATCCCCTCAATCTGTCTCTACAAGGTCAGCAGCAGCTCTTGCCCTGAGATTGCTCCATGATCCCTAAACTCCAGCTACCAGCTGCTGCACCTTCCAGGGGACCTGCATCCCTGTCTGGGGTATGTATGGCTGCAGCAAGGACTGTCTGATTCTCATTCCATTTAGCCTGCCACTGATCAGCTGTTTCACTCTCAGCTACTCAAATAGTAGCACCATTCTGGAGCTTGGATCCTTGCTTCAGTTCCCGCACCTGCTGAGAGCAGGTCCAGTCCTACTAATACTTCTCCCTCCCCATCTCCCCGCCCCTCCCCCACCCCAC